>ML856513.1:14784-27466 GCA_009831015.1 Picea engelmannii
ATATATATATATATATAGCATAAACAAGTTAAAAAATTGTTATAGCATATATGGTCCAGCCGATGTGATAATCATATCTACAACAATAGTGGAGGCTTGGTCTGTAGTCAAAGATGATGGATGGTCATGAGGAAGTGGAAGATCGGGCGGTGGAGGAATAGGTGTTGCATGTTCATCTGGGTGAGGTGAAGGAGGAGGAGGAGGACGTGGAGAAGGATAACAACCACCCTCATCAATCGATGGGGTACTGGACAAACGAGTACTGGAGGAAGAGTGTGTATCATCGGCAACCCTCCTCGTTGCTAATATCCTAGTAGCTCTGATAATGTGACGCATAAGAGGCATCATATTGTGTGGCATCTCCCTCCAAATATCCAAGATCATAGGATCCGCCCTGATGTCTCGCATCAGCATAAGGCAGACTACCACCTCAACCAAAAGTGCACATAGTCGATTGCCCAACTCCAACCTAAATCTAGTATTCGGCCTACAATGCATGTCGTCGAGCATCTACACCCGAGGACCCTGACCCGTTGCGGCCTCGAACATATCATCATCTGCATCTGGTGGGGGAGGAGGCATGTCCCCAACAAATGTGCCAATATCTACAAAATATATAGTACACAAAAAAAATTAAACAATTTAATAAAACAAGTTAAAGAACGTGTTAGAAATAATTTTATTCTAATTAAGTAAGACAATAAAACAAAATTATTTATTAATTTAAACAAAACACTAATATTACCTCTAGCATCTAGTGGCTCATCCGGTGTGAAGAGAATGTTTGAACATCCTTTCCAATCCAACCCCACATAAGGACATGGCACCATCACGAACATGTGATCAGCCTCACTGGCTAGTAGCTCCAATGTGTCAGTGGAAATCCTTGTTGGAAACTCTGGTTGGCCCCTCTTGAGCATCATCTCGCCCCACATGTGCATTTGCACCTAAGTCATCGGCCTAGAAGGATGACATACAAAAGTAGGACTCATATTTAGAAACCTCTCAAAAAATAAACAAAACAACTCTGAAGCAAAAAGGAAGTTCACCATCCAATGTATCATAACACGACATCTATCTAGAGCTATACAAAGCTACCACAAAAAAAATGGCAGACCATCTAATACATCATGGTCTTTGTACCAAAGAATCAACATAATATAAAAGAGCGCAACTAATGCGTTACCTAATCACTCACAAAGTGTTCAATGATTGTCACTAATAGTGAGAGGCACCTAACCTCCTCTGCACCAAAAGAAGTGATTCGTAGTTGTCCACCAGACACCTAAAAATCAGCTGGCGAAAGTACATCAACCGCAATATATCTCTGAGAGTACATGAGCTAACTCTCTACTGTAACATCAACTGGGACATCATGGAACTGGGGAAAATCCTCCCCTCTCCTGGATAACCCAATGATAAAGTATATATTCTCCTCAGTGGGTCGGTACCACTGATCAGGATCGAAACAGAAAGCCTGTCAATGGAATCCCATCGACAGATCAGTTTCACCAAGAACTCGGAGTGCACCTTCAGGTATGTAGCCTCCTCATAATACTTAAGGAGGCCTACATTCCTCAAGAGGACTTGGGTCACTGCATTAATAGGGTGAGGGTACAAATCTCTCTCCCTCTCCTTCACCTCCTAATATCGTACAACATTATAAAGGTCAACCCTCTACTCTTGCTCCTATTGTTGCTCTCTCCACTGACGTCTCTGCATGATTAACATATAAAATACATCGGCCTCATACATAAAACATAAAACAAAAATAGTAAATGAGAAATTTATTTATAAATACGCAAAAATAACTTTCTTCAAAAAGTAAGTAAATTTCATTACCAGTGCGCCCAAAAGACAGTCAAGCACCACCGGCGATGCATATCTTACTTGTGAGCATTGTTTTTGTTGCGCACGTGTAACATAACGCACTGTTTAAAATTTGTTATATTATTTTATGCGGTGCGTCGTATAAACTTACCGCACCAGTGCATTAAGGTTAACAAATGCACCACCTAAAATAATAAAAACTTAAAATCTTAAAGCACCGTAAAATCATTTTTAAAAAAATTGTTACTACAGTGGGTAGCCTTTCCCGTCATGCACCAGTGTGTTACAGGAAAGACGACGTACTGCACAAACAATTTTTTTTAAATTGATAATTACGGTACTTTGGCATTTAGGCTCTAATTTTTTACAAAGGTGCATTGGGTAATCGTTAATGCCATGATGCGTAATTTTACCAACGCATGGCATAAAATAATTTATCTGATTTATGTGGTGCGTCGTTTAACATAACACCTTGGTACGTTAACGCTATTTTAAGCGATGTGTCGGTAAAATTACGCCCCAGTGTGTTAATGATTACATAATGCATCGATGCGTAGCTTTTAAAAACACACTGCCAAAAAAAATAGGCAAATGTGTTTCAATGCACCCTGTAAATTTTCAGGGTGCACGGTCTATGGTGTGAGCCAGATGACTCGAATGCACCGCACATAATTTTTTTTTTTTTAAACAGTGGAAATTTAACTGAATTTTGCATTGTAATCCTATAAAAGTTTAAGTTGTAAAGAAATAAATATATTACCTAGACATTTCCTCATCGGGGAGGCATGGTTTCCACGTAGTCAAAAAAACCAAATTTGCCCACCGTTTGGAAAAATTCAAAAGCCACACACTGAGCAATGGATGGAAGGAAGGAAAGCAAGGGAAGCACCAATGATAGGGTGCTTCAGAGAGGCAAAAGTTACACCGGTGCTTGAGATCTCTACAACACTGAAAAGGGTAAAATTGAATTTTACGGACGATACTTTTTTTTAATTTAACCCTATTACAGTCTGCTCGATTATTAGACGCACCGGTGTGTCCATATTTAAGTAGTGCACCAAAGTTTTTTTTTTTTTAAATAACCCTACCACGGTGCACCATGTTTGAGAGAAACGGTGTGCATCGGGGCGTCAATATTGAAGTAGTGCACTAGAGTATAATTTTTTTTAAATAACCCTACCACGGTGCGCTATTTGTGAGAGCAACAGTGTGTCAGTATTTAAGTAGCGCACCAAAGTATTTTTGTTTTAAATAACCCAACCACGGTATGCCATTTTTTAGAGCAACGTGGGCACCGGTGTTTTAGTATTTAAGTAGCGCACCATAGTATACATATATTTATTTAAAATAACCTTACCAGGGTGCGCCCTGTTTGAGAGCAAAGTTGTGCATCGATGCGTCAGTATTTAAGTAGCGCACCAGAGTATTTAAAAAAAAATAACCCTACCACAGTGTGCCATTTTTTAGAGCAACAGTGAGCACCGATGTGTCATTATTTACATAGCGCGTCATAGTATATTTTTATTTTTGAAATAACCCTACCACGGTGCAATATTTTGTAGAGCATTGGTGTGTCTGTAGTATGAAATGAATCGGTACGTTAGGTATTTATAAAAGCACCATAAAAAAACATCCACTAAAACCTCTGCCTGCTCACCTCCGCTATAAACGGATTTTTGGGCTATTTTTATATGGGCTTCTGCCAAAACCTTCGCTAGAGGGTCTTTTCCTTATAGTGGTCAGTGATAAGTCCTTAGCCATTTAAATTCATCTTAACACTCTTATTCCATTTAAGTGTTGTATACCTATTGAGCCTTTCTATCACTAGAAGAAAAAGGAGTGGAGACAATGGGCATCCTTGTCTCATCTTTCTTGTGGAGTTGAATAACTTTGGAGTCGATCCATTTATTTGCACAACACAAGAGACTGAAGAAATGCATGCCCCTATCTAGTTGATAAAAGGAAGATTGAAATCAATATGTATAAACACATGTCTAAGATAAAGTTTCTTGACCCTATCATATGCATTGGAGAGATTTAGTTTGGTGATGAAACCTAGAGTCTTTTTTGTTTGGATGGTGTGCGTGGACTCTTGAGTTATTATGTGACTATTCCAACAATATGTTGTATTTGTCTTCTAGTTAAAAACCCAAATTGTTCTTTGGAAGTTTCTTATAACAATATTGCTTAAGACCCATAGATATCAATTTTTCTATGGTATTGCAAATTGTATTGCATAGTGAAAAAGGTCTAAAATCTTCAAAGGATGTGGGTGAATCCTTTCATGGGATGATTTCCAAGAAGGTAGCCTTAAATGCCCCAATAGCACCATTCTTCATGGATTCTTCAACTACTCTCAAACTATTTGATTCAATGAACTCATATAAACCATTTAAAAAATCAAATGGCCATACATCTAGGCCAACACTCTTATCCCGCTGAAAATAATGTACAACCATTTTAAGTTCCTCCTTGGATACTTCATTCATTAATCCATTGTTTTGGTCCTAATTGAAAAATATTCAAAAGAAAGAGCGGACTATTCGACAACACAGGTATTCCAATAGAGGACGAACATCTTCGGTAACCACTCACAAAACCAAATCAAAGATCAACACACCAATGCTTTTACATGGTAAAACCCATGTGGGGAAACATCCACGGCCCTAGCCAACATGGCCAATTGAGGAAATTTATTAATGAAAAAGAAAAATATTACAAGAGAGTTTCTCACAATCGATCATCAACAAATGACCCTCCATGCTCTTTAAATAGAGATCATGGACCAATCCGGTGTTAAGCCACGGATCAATGTAATCGTTAAGTGATCCAAAAATCCTTAGACACCGCTTATTCATTTAAAATATATGCATTCAACGTCTAACTTGATTCAAAATTAATTCTTGATCGTATTGAGGTGATTTGCAGAAACAAAAAAAAATGATGATGTGCTTCTTATCCAAAAACTCATAAACTGATGATTAATTTGCAGATTATTGAGATGACACAAAAAAATAAAATAACTCAAATTACATAAATGGATGACACATTGCTTCATCTTCAAAGTCCTTTAGATAGTATTATTGTCCTTCATCATCTCAAAATACCAAATTACATTACAATATGAGCTTACAAATAGCCAATTTAATGGACTCTCCTTAATTATGCTACTCAAAACAAGAAAATGAGTTCTTCATTGAATTCCTTGCGAAATTTTGAGAAATTTGAGTATAAAGTCGACCAAATTATGAACCGATTCAATTACACCCTCTTTACACACCAAACAATGCACTATGGCGCTCGTTAATAGAAATCTAGACTAAGACTTTTACAAATGAGCTATGATCATAAAATAGACCTCTAATTCATACTCACGAAAAATCATGAAAAATGAGTATAAAGTTGCCTAGGTGCAGTCTATATACCTTATGGCACGCATATTGGGACACAACATACTTGGCCTTTTCTTAGCACGCAAATTGAGACATCCATACAATACCTCATCCTTGGGATTTGTACCATCTCGGGATCTGCTCCTCCTTGGTCTGTATGCAAACATGGGAATCGTGCCCAATATATAGAGCACAGGCTTAACTCCCCATCTGAATTCATAGACAAATGATTTATTAAATCGTTAGGGAATCCCATAACAAAGGCATTCCATTGGCACATTGGTGAGGCCTATAGAATATAACCCGAAGGTTACGAATCGATCCTTCATAATCCATGCATTGGTTTGTTTTATTGTTATATAGTTTATAATTGTATACTATATATAAAGTTTCGGTGGTATAATTCATTATCCCCCCATGGCTTTGGCGCATGGTTATATTACATTTAAATGAAACGAAGGGTCAAGGGATAAGCCCTCAGCCCTTTTTTCCACCAACTAAACCTTTAACAAAGGTTAAATAAATTATTCACCATATATGGTTAAGAACCAATTGTATGGTGTATTGGTGACAGAGGTTTGTTAAGGCTTTGGGAGGTCACTGGTTCAACCCCCGTCGACTCCCATGATTTTGGTAAACACTAACCATAATTAGCCAATGGGGGTCGACACGTGGCAGCCCCTCATTGGCTCTCTTGTGCCATATGCCGACAAATGATTAGTCCACCTGGACTATATGATCTACCCAATCATGTGCCAACATGTCATGCCACGTCACCTATATGGCATGTACGATCATGGGCCATGTGTCACGCTTGACTTTTTGCCCGTTGACCAAATGTTGACCAGCCATAACTTTTGCATACGAACTCCGTTTGAGGCAATTTTTGCATCATTGGAATGTTATCACCAAGCTCTACACATTAATGATGTTTTCAAGAGAATTTGGGATATTTGAATTTTGATATTTTATGGATCCTCCTAGACATCTGTGAGTGTTTTGGATCCTCCTAGACCTCTATGAGCGTTCCTGGATCCTCTTGGATCACACCTTCCCACTGAAGAACTTTTGGACCTCTAAAAGTATCCAACAACTTAGTGATGATAGCTTTAACTCACTCTTCCATCTTACTGAAATGCTCTTATCCAATAAGTTAGTGATGAAGCTTCTTCACTCTTCCATCTTGCTAAATATTCTGGAACTCGGTATTCATCTTATATTTTAGATTTAGGTATTAGAATAGTGTACTTTTTTCTGCTTATGAAATATGGCTCTGACTCTAGCCTCTAACAGTGTTGCTAATGAAATATAGCTCTGGTTATGGCTCATAGATTCCCTAATAACAAAATTTGTGTTCATCGAATCTTTGTAATACCTGAATCTTGTTTTCAACATCCACTCCCATCTCCTTCTATTGAAGATAGTCTATCTCGGTCAATATGAAACCAAGTCGAATGTTGATCTATGCCTTTTTTCCTTTTGGACTCGTTGTTCCTGTACTATTGATGTATTTGTAGAAGTCTCTGAATGAATTCCCTGTCCTTTACTCTCCTGTCTTGAAAATTAACTTGATCAGTATTGTTACCATATGTAATTGACTTTCTTTTGATCAAGGTATACATCCACATGAACATGACATAGTAATTTGAAGATGCTTATAGCATGAATCTATATGCCTCTTAAAAGAGAATTTTTTCTCCTTTACCATCTCTAGAAAGTTTTGCATTACTTCGATGCTCTTTCCTCTTCTAATCTACATGTTCCAACTGCCTCCATCCTTTTGTTCCTTCGTCTTCAGTTCTTCAGAACCAAGAATGTTAAATTAGACAATTGGATTTATATGTGGCTCTTTAGCTAATGACAAGACAATACAATTGCCTATATTGTTGTCGAAAGGCTTAGAAAATTTTATAACGAGATTCCTCTCACTCTAAAACAAAGTGTCTATATAGAAATCCTTTTTACAAGATTCCTCTCACTTCTAACAATGTGTAAGGTGGCTATCTAGAAATTCCTTTTAATGAGATTCCTCTCACTTCTAACAATATGTAAGGTGGCTATCATAACCAACAATTATCCTTCCCTTGGTTCTAATCGCTCCTCGGAATCCTAGCTCTTGAAAGATAGGTTTTCCCCTCGCTCTCATGAGCTCTGATAGGGGTGGCGAGCCGCCACCTCTCCCTGCTGTAGCTTCCCTTCAAACAGTTTCTCATCACCGAAGGAAAAATGTCGGCCTCTGATCCACCCTCCAAGTTTGTCAAAAAGATGAATGAAATTCCTTCAATCACTCTACCGTCAGATCAACCTATGCAGATAGCAATGTCATTGGTAGATCGAGCCCTTGTCGGTCAGTTCATCAGGCTTTGGCCATCGTCTTGCACAACTGAAAACTGGATCCAGAAGAAATGGCGACCCCTTATCACCAACAGTGTCACCTGCTATGCGGTTGGATGGGGATTCTTTCTTTTCAAATTTATCTAAGACGACCGAGATCTTATCTTCAGAAATGGGTCGTACTTCATGGGACCCTAAGGACTGTACCTCCACCGCTGGATGCCTGAATTTGTTCTGGCATTGGATGTACCCAAGGCGATCCCAGTCTAGGTCAGACTCCCTAACCTCCCGATCCACTGCTGGTCAACCTCCTCGATGCAGGCCATCGATAATGGGCTTGGTAAGTACATCGATAAAGCTAATCCTAAAGAACAATACTTATGTGAACGTATTTGTGTTGAAGTTGATTTAGAAGCTGGCCTTCCAGAAGCAATAAAATTTACTGTAGGTGATTGGCAGCATTACCAGAAGCTAAACTATGAACAACTCCCATTTAAATGGAGACACTGCCGCGAGTATGGGCATTTCCAGAAAAAATACCCAAAACTACCTCAAGCCCATCAAGAAAAAGACCCAGACGAAGGATGGCAAAAACCCATAAGACACAACGCAAACAAAACTGGTCCAAGACGAGATGGAAAAGCTCCAAATCCCCCCTCACCCAGAAAGAAAGATACCTCAAAAAACACTCAGCCTGAAACATGCATCATTCTTCCCACCCTAGAAGAACTAGAAATTGAAAGGAACAATCCAAAACCAGATCCTTCTCCCATCCCGCCCCCATTAGAAAAAGAAAGAAACGGCCCTAACCCTTCGTCAAATACAGACCCCCCCTCAGGAAATAGCCCAACCGGACCAGGGATCAGAGGAAGATCTGTCGAAAGAAGAGGAAGGGGAAATAGATCCAAAACAAAGCACTAAGAAAATATCAAAGAGGGGAAGGAAATCAACAAAGGAACGCAGAGAAGCAAAAACCTACAAAGATAAGTTGCAGGGGGACAATCTACCCTAGAAAAACTGATTAATCCAAGAAAAACGAGGCAACAAGGGCAGTTCCAAAAAGGAGCTGCCACCACCAGCAAAGGTAAGTAATGAAATTCATCTCATAGACTGCAGAGGCCTTGGGAGCAAACAAAAAGTTGAAGCAATGAAAGACTTAATGCGCATATCCACCCTAGGCATCCTGCTAATCTAGGAGACCAAGTTGGAAGAGCAGCATTTCTTCCAGATCAGAAAGACCTTTTGGAACTCTAGTGACGGACTAGCCATAATTTCTCGAGGGGCCTTAGAAGGATTGGGCACCCTTTGGAATCCTATCAAACTCAAGTTGATCCATTCCCACGCTAGTTCACATTGGATTCTCACAATCCTCCGATACAAAGACATCAGCCTTCAGGTAAGTCTCTTCAACATTTATGTCCCAGTCCTTCATGTAGAAAAAATAAATTGTTGGAACTCTATCCAAGATCACCTGCAATCACTCCGCCCAAAGAATATCATCCTAGCAGGGGACTTGAATCTCACACTAAATGCCTAGGAAAAAAAAGGGGGAACCCTCGTCAGAGACCCTTTTAGGGAAATCGTTGACGATCTAATTTGGACTAGGATCTAGAAGACATCAAACCCCCCAAAGGACTGTTCACTTGGTCCAACAAAAGAATAGGTCTGGGACACATCACAGCTCGGCTCGATAGATTCCTTGTTCAGAACTATATTCTTCTCCTCGGCCTCACCCTGGACTCCACCATTTTACCCTTTAACGCCTCGGACCACAAGCCTGTCCTTTTAACAATCGCTCATGAACGCAATCTTGGCCCCATTCCCTTTCGCTTCAACCCGTCTTGGATCCAACATGAAGGATTTCTAGACATTGTCTCCTCGGTCTGGAAGGAAGAAATAATGGGTCCTCCCTTCTTTGTCTGGGAAGAGAAATTAAGGAAACTCAAAGTAGCCCTCAAAGCCTTGGCCAAGTCTCTCAAAACCCCTATGCTTAAGAAGGTGGAGGCACAACAATCTCTAGAGCAGCATCAAATCCAAGCAGAGATCCTCCCAGTATACCCCTTATCTTTGGAAAAAGAACAATAGCTACACCTAAATCTCCATCAAGCCTATCTCCAGGAAGAGGATTACTGGCGGTAGAAATCAAGAAGTTTGTGGCTTCATTCGGGGGATAAAAACACAAACTTCTTCCACAAGCAGGTGGAAGGCTGAAAGCAGTTCAACTCCATCAAAGAAATATGCTTCCAAGAGAAAACCATCTCCAACTTCGAGGGCATTAAACAAGCTGCCCACGAGCACTTCAGAAACATCTACTCCGACGAGCCACCTCCCCTGGAAGTCAGCACTGGTGATGTCCTAAATCTGATCCCTAAAAGGGTCTCCATGGAAGACAATATAGCACTCACAACCTTGATCTCCAAAAAAAAAAAAAAAAAAANATAAATATGGAGCCTGATAAAGCCCCAAGCCCAGATGGCTTCACAGCCTGCTTCATTAAAGTTTGCTGGAAAATAATAAAGCACAATCTTCATAGAATGATTCAAAAATCGCAATCCTGCAGCAAAATTGGAGGGAGCACCAACTCTGCCTTCCTCGCACCCATTCCAAAGGAAAAAGGAGCCTCCTCCTTTGACCACTTCAGACTTATTTCCCTATGCAACATTAGCTGTAAAATTATCACTAAAATTATGGCCAACAGGCTTAAAAATATCCTTCCCGCAATTATCCCGGATAACCAAGGAGGCTTCATTAAAGGCAGAAACATCAACGACAATATCATCCTTGTCCAGGAGGCCATTCATTCCAATCAATCTCGAAAAGAAAAAGGCATGATAATCAAACTGGATCTTGCAAGTGCCTTTGACAGGGTAAGGCATAGCTTCCTTTACCAGATAATGCAGTGGCTTGGGTTTGATCCATCTTTTACCAACTGGACCAAAGCATGCATAGGAAGGCCTTGGATATTGCCTCTCGTAAATGGTCGAGCAACCATATTCTTTCAAGCATCTCGAGGTCTAAGGGAAGGCTATCCTCTTTCCTCGCTCCTCTATGCCATTCAGGCCTCGATGCTGAGTTTTCAACTAGACCACAACCAACAACTCCAAGAAATAATGGGGCTACGCATATCCAGAGGGGTTAGAGACATCAACCATGCTCAGTTCGTTGATGATACCATACTACTGGGTAGTGCAAGCATCAGGTCGACCAACAAATCCAAAGTCGATCTCGACAAGTATCAAGCCATTTCGGGGAGCACAATCAATTACAGAAAAATTCAAATCTACGGCTGGAATTGTACTCCGAGGGAAATGTTTGACATCAATAGAATACTCGAAATAACGGGCAAAAATCAATGGGATTCCTTCAAGTATCTAGGATTCCCCATTTTCAAAGCCTCCGCCAAATCCTCTTGCTGGGCACCCCTAGTAGATAAAGGTAAATCTAGAATAAGCGTCTGGGGCTCAAGCTGGTTAAACCCAGGAGGTAAGCTTGTTCTCATAAAATCAATCCTCTAAAGCATGCCAATCTACCAATGCTCAATCCTCCTCGCTCCAAAAGGCAACATCTCCAAAATTGAAGCCTTGTTGTGTCGCTTCCTTTGGAAAGGAGGGAAAAACAAAGACAACAAGCTCCCACTGGTCAATTGGGGGAAAATCACTCGCCCTCTCCTTGATGGTGGCCTTCAGCTCCGCAATCTGCACTCCCAAAATTTGGCCCTAGGAGAAAAATTGCTTTGGAACATAGTTTCAGGAAGAAGCTCTTGGTGTGAAACGACTATTTGGAAGAAATATTTCACAGGCACGAGGATTCGATGTCTCGACTCACCACCTAAAACTACTCATGGATCCCCTATATTCAACGTATGCTCAAAAGCGCATGCCTTCTTTGCCCCGGCTCTTACCTGGATCCCAGGTAATGGAAAGAAAATCTTAATATGGGAAGACTTTATAATGGGGGACCCCCCAATCAACAACACTCTAGACACGACGCTCCTAAAATCCTTCCTCAAAGCTCAAAATATCAATACCCTCTGGGATATCTCCCACTGGCACAGTGACGGTTCCAAAGATTGGGCAAGCTGGAACCTCCATGATTGCCCGTTACAGATTCAGAAGGAAAATGAGTGGTTGATCAATCTACTTCGAGGAAAATCCTCAATATCCAAAAATCTCAGGGACCAATGAGGCTGGGGGATGAATTCCAGGAACTATACAACAGTTGTCGGCTATAAAACCCTCACAGCTGAGCCCCAGGCCCCAGGCAATCTAGCTCCTTGGAAAGAAATCTGGAGATTCAAAAGTCTACCCAAAGTGGACTTCTTCATTTGGACTCTAGCACACAATAGTATCCTGACAGGTGATAATCTACGGAGGAAAGGCTGGGAAGGACCCTCGAGATGCCCGCTCTGCCAATTCCATGAAGAATCTGCCAACCACCTGCTCCTTAATTGTCCCTTTGCAAAAGAATTCTGGCGAAACGCTTTGCCAGAGCGGGCCCCGACAGGCCCTTTCCCCCTTGATATTCCCACTCTGTTAAAAAACTGTTCCACCTCCTGTCCCTTCCCTCTCAAGCACAAAACTCAAATTAAATGTTGCTAGATGACCCTTCCTAAATTTATCCTTTGAAAAATTTGGCTCAAAAGAAACTCTTGACTCTTCAGAAACCAGTCCTCCATCCCCACCCACATTTCTGCCAAAGACAAAGCCTTACTAGGTGATTTCCTCTCTTTCCTCTGGTCAAACACCAATCTCCAAACCCTTTCACCCTCTGGAGAAGCTTGGATTCATAGTGTCGCTCCAGATCTAAAGTCCTCCCCTCTACCCCCCAAGCACTATGAAACTTCGGAAATGCGCAAAAAGCCTGAGGATTTCAACGAATGTAGACACACTTGGCACAAACATATCTTTTTATTTGACAGAGCTTCGAAAGGAAACCCAGGGGCGACAAGAGGGGGAGGGGTTATCTATAACCCCGTTGAATTCTGGGAACTAGTCTACTCCTGGGGCTAGGAGAAGAAACTAACAACATTGCAAAAGCCCTAAGTCTTTGGCAAGGAATTGCCCAAGCCCGGAAGCTAGCTATCAAGGAAATTATGGTGATAGGAGACTCTCAGATTTTAATCCAAG
>ML856514.1:4312-27594 GCA_009831015.1 Picea engelmannii
CACCTTAAATGCATTCTCCAATGATTTGGGTTCCCAAAGGTGAACCTCATGTTGAATGTTATCCTTTAAAGTTCCTATGAATACATCAATCAAGTGCTCATCTGGAATGTCGGTTACCTTTATATTCAATCTTTGGAAGTTCTTAATGTTCTCGGTAATTGAACCCTTTTGCTTGAGATTTATCAATTGGCTAAAGAAGGTATTGCTCCTTGTATCCTCATAGTGTGATATCATTTCTTCTGTAAAAATTGTCCAAGTGACAAGTGATTTGTGAGAACAAAACCAACGATACCAAACAAATTGATTAGGTTCTAAATATAAAGAAGCAATTCATACCTTTTGTGTATGTGGCACATTATGGAGATCAAAGAATTGCTCCATATGAAGTATCCATGTGATTGAGTCCTTGCCATCAAACTTCCTCATGTCAATCTTAGGAATGTGGTTGGTCTTCAAACCAAAGTTGGAGTTTCTCCATTCTTGATTCACCTTCCTTGTGTCCACATCATGAATTTGATGGGATGCATTTTCACTTTCAGGTGTCTTCTCTGTTATGAAATTTTTCAATACTTCCATGATATCCCCTCTTAAACCATCCATCTTAGTATCCAACTTAGCTTCTAATGAATCCCTCAACTTAGCTTCCATTGAATCCATCTTAGTATCCAACTTAGCTTCCATTGAATCCATCTTAGTTTCCATTGAATCCATCTTAGCTTCCATTGAATCCATCTTATTTTGTAGTTCATTTATGTCCCTACGCATTTCTTCACCTTCATCAAGATTCCAAGTAGGATTTTCTGGAGGCTTATTTGGTGTAGAAGTTCCCCTTTTAGGTGGCATGTTGGCCAAGTATCACTTTTGAACCTTGATTTTGAGGTGGTTCTGCTAGACAATATTTCTTCTGTTGTATCTCCCAATTTTTGGACCTTCTGGGTATGAAAATTTCTCTTATGTATTTCTATAATATTTCTTCTCTACAATGCCACAGGTCTAATCAAAATTGGACGTGCCAAGTGGAATTTACGGTAGCTTCCCCACAACTTGCCAATTTTTGTCCTTTGGAGGAGATCTCACTTGTATAGTGTGCCCCGCACAAAATAATTGATATAAAATTATGAAACTCACACCCAAAATACTACATATTGTCCACGATGCAATGCAACTAGTCCCATGCAATTTGGAAACTCTCGGAAGAAGTTATGATTTTTTTACCTAGAACACCTTCTTGAGGGTAGTCAATAGGACTAGTCATATACCCTATCTTACACAGGGTGTATCTACAAATTTAAGATGACCCAGAAGCTGAAATTTTTACTAAAGATACATTACCAATTTCTTTAAATGGCCTCCAGATTTCAGGGTCTGAAACATTACACAAATTTTTTTATAGCAACAATTCCACAATGACTCATTTCAGGATGATTCCAAAACCCTATCTTGTACAGGTTGTATCTCCGAAAGTGTAATGCTTCAGGAGTTGAATTTTGAACCCAACGTACCTTGGTCCATATTCTAAATACCCTCCAAGAAATTCCTTCTGAAACATTGTAGAAAAAAAGTTATAGTGAAAATTCCACGGTGTCTCAGATGTAGCAGCGAAACCCCAAGACCTTGAGCTCTGATACCATATGTTAAGAAACAAACATCAATATAGCATATAAAAACCTCAATAAAATTACTCAATGCCTTGAAAAAGAGATAATTTAAGATAATAAGCCTCTTCGAGGGGGAAACCTCCTTTTACCCCACTTAAAAGTTCAAGTACAAGATGATTCAAAATGAAAATGTCTCATTGGTATATATAGGAGACTAGGAGGTATAATTACAAACAATGGCTTAAAGCTGACATAATTAAAATAACATTACTAATCTAAATTACAACTAATGGCCTAAATCCGACATAAATAAAATAGCATTACTAATCTAATATGCCCCAATTAAGGGGTAATGAGCCAATATTAGGGCTTAACACCTTCTGGTTGTAGCCAAAAAATTGTGGAGTTGGAGCTTCCCTCAAGTTGTATGTTGAGAAACTAAGGGGTTGGAGCCTCCTTCTAGCTGTAGCTAGAAAACAAAGGAATATGGTGCTTCTAATGAATGTAATTCTTAAAGACATATAAGAAAAAGAATTATGTGGTTTTCTCCCTCTTTGAGTTTCCACTCAAAAAAATTGGTGTACTATGTATGCATATGATTTCTCATTTATTCATTGTTTATTTACTCTGCAACTATTGGATGATAATTCTACATTGATATAACACTTGCATTTTGTGGTTAAAAATAATTACATTGCTCTATTACTGATTCAACCCCCTTTTTAGTAATCCAACAATTAGTTTCAAAGCAGGGTTCTTTAGGAAACAATTTAACCACTAGAAGGGGATCATGGATTATTCTGAGAATGGAGCACCAATGTTTAATGGTCAGAAGGACGAAAGTATTTTTACAAGAACATGGACATTATATTTGGCTATCATTTGTTACATGATATGATAGTTCAAAAAGAGAAAAGAATGAACCAGGAAGGAATTGAAGAAGAATAAAAAAATAACAATGGATTTCATCTCGAAAGGATTACCTAATCCGGTAAGATAAAAGGTTGGTAAATTTTAATCAACCAAAGAACTTTGGGATAAGTTACATGACATATTTTCTTCACCCATCATAGATTCAAAAAATGCCAAAGAATATGCAAATACAGATCAAGAATAATTATGTTCACCATGTCAAACATATTCAGAAGATGAAGAGTACATAATCACTAGAGCTATGTTGTTTTGCTTTAATTGTGAAAAACATGGACATCTTGAAATAGAATGCCATGAAGGAAATGAGACAAAAAAACTAATTGAAAAGGAAGACAATCATGAAGAAGAATTGACTAGTGCTCTGGATGAACTAAGAGAAGAAAATGAGTCACTCCAGAAAGAATTGATGAAACAAAAGGAAAGTGAACTCACATTTTTTAAGAATCCCAAGAAGTCGTTGATAACTTAAGAACTTAGCTAGAAGAAGAAAGAAAGATCAAATAAAATCTTGATTATCAAAAGTAGTATTTGGAAGCCAAGATGACAACACAAAAGGAAGAAGCAGAAATGAGAGAGAAGATATTGATAGAAAATTTTAAGGAAATAACTAATAATATAAACCGGCTTGAGGAAAAGTTTTGTCAAGAAGAAAAATTACTTGAAGAAGAAATAATCACATTAAAAATTCATCTTCAAGAAGCGAAAAGAACAGAAGAAGTCATGAAGTCTAAGATAATGAAGAAGAATTTGTCACATTGAGAAGTAAAACCACCAAGATCAACAAGAATGTTGAAAAGACATAAACATCCACATCAGTGATAGAGAATGAAGAGAATCACTCTAGGATGCTAGAAAATAAGAATGGAAAAACATAAAGATTTATGCAGAAGTACTCACAGAAAAGAATCACGGAAAACCAAAATCTAAGAAAACTATTGAAGATAAATATTCAAGAAGACCATCCATGTTCAAGCCACAAAGAAAATTCAATCATGATCATGATTAGTCAAGGAATAAATTCAGAAGGACTACACCAAAAAGAAGATCATTCACTCCCAAGTATGCAAATTTATTTTATGGTCATTTTTTTTATTGTACTAATTTTGGACATAAGGTTGTAGATTGCAAGGATTATAAAAGAAATGTTCAAGAAAGAAATGCCTATGTGGCCCCACGTGACATTGAATGTTACAAATGTCATAACTATGGACACATAGTTAGTGATTGTAGAAGCATGATCAATACTTACATGAAAGAGAGCACTGATATCATATATAAGAACGCATGGATACAGAAACACCAAGAATAGGTGAACAAAGACCAGGTCCCATAGATTGCAAGATTGAAAATAAAACGAGATGAAGAAAATTCTACAGAGAAAAAGAAAGATGTCAGATACAAAAAGGTTTGGAAAATAACTAAAAGAAAAGAAGGGTAGGTAAATAATGAACAAGTTCAAGAGATTGTACTTTCAGGCATTGTAGTGAAATATGAATCCACAGAAAGAAAGAAAGAAGTCATAGATCAGAGAGATGATGAATCTACCAATGAAGATGATGATGAATACACATCAGAGAAAGAATTGTTATGAGCCATCCAGCCTAGAGAATCCTGGGTAATATGAATATTAGACAAGGGGATTCTATATGATAGTCGTGATAGACAAGAATCACGGAAAACCAAAATCTAAGAAAATTATTGAAGATACATCTTCAAGAAGACCATCCATGTTCAAGCCACAAAAAAAATTCAACCATGCTCATAATCAGTCAAGGAATAAATTCAGAAGGACTACACCAAAAAGGAGATCATTCACTCCCAAGTATGTAAATTTATTTTATGGTCATTTTTTTTATTGTACTAATTTTGGACATAAGGTTGCAGATTGAAAGGATTATAAAAGAAATGTTCAAGCAAGAAATGTCTATGTGGCCCCATATGACATTGAATGTTACAATGTCATAACTATGGACACATAGTTAGTGGTTGTAGAAGCATGATCAATACTTACATGAAAGAGAGAATTGATATCATATATAAGAACATATGGATAAGAAAACACCAAGAATAGGTGAACAAAAACCAGGTACCATAGATCGCAAGATTGACAATAAAACAAGATGAAGAAAATTCTACAGAGAAAAAGAAAGATAACATATACAAAAAGGTTTGGAAAATAACTGAAAGAAAAGAAGGACAGGTAAATGAAGAACAAGTTGAAGAGATTGTACTTTCAGGCATTGTAGTGAAATATGAATCCACGGAAAGAAATAAAAAATTCATAGATTAGAGAGATGATGAATCTACCAATAAATATGATGATGAATACACATCAGAGAAAGAATTGTTATGAGCCATCCAGCCTAGAGAATCCTGGGTAATATGAATATTAGACAAGGTGATTCTATGCGATAACCGTGATAGACAAAAGAACCACCCTTCAAGTATCTTACAGAGTTTGAGAAAACAAATCCAAAGCAATCACTTAACATAAGTACAATCAATGGCAGTAGTAAATACTTCATGATAGTATAGTAATAAATGGCTCAACATTATCGACAGTTGTGTAGTAGAGTCTTGGACAGTATGGAAAAAGATGGATTTGTAAGAAAACTTACCAGGTTTGGATAGATATATGAAAGTGGATGAAAGAATGGATTCATATATTGGTTTAGAGAGTGGTTCAGAGACAAAGGAACATTATGGATGTTAATTATACAGGAAATGGATCAAACAATGCTAATGGATTCCAAATTGACAGATCTTTTTTGGACACATGTTATGCATACAATATTTCACATTCAAAATAGAGTAATTATCAGAAAAAACACTGACAAAAGTCCCTATGAGCTATGGAGAGGAATACCATCAAATGTGAAGCACTTCAGAGTATTTGGAAACAAATTCTACATCAAAAGAGAAGATGGCCGAATGGGAAAGTTTGAATATCATGTGAAAAAATGAGTATTTGTTGGTTACTCAAGTGCAAGGAAAGCATACAAGTGTTACAATCCGAGGTTGAACAAAGTTGTGGAAATCATCAATGTAACAATTGATGAAAAAGGTGGACGAGAATTAAAGGAAGAAGAAAATGAATAAATGGAACAACTTTACGAAGAAGAAGCAAAAGATGAAGAAGAAGTAGAAGGATAAGATGAAGAAGATCATATAAAAGTAGAAGAGAAAGTTCAACAAGTGCCTCCAAAGACACCTAGAAAATGAGTACAAAAGAATTATCCTTCAGATCATATTATCAGAAACAAAGATGCAGGAGTTGAGTCTAGAAGAAGAATCCGTTCGCCAAAACAAATGCACCTAGCACTCTCATCTACAATTGAATCAAACAGTTTTGAATAGGCTATTAAGGATGAATTTTGGAATAAGGCCATGGATGAATAATTGCATCAAATAGAGAAGAACGACACTTGGGAATTGGTTCCAAGACCAAATAATAAAAATGTGATTGGCACAAAGTGGGTATTCAAGAATAAATTGAATCAATATATAAAGGATACACACAGGTTGAAGGAATCAACTTTGAACAAACATTTGCCCCATTTTCCATAATGGAAGCAATCTGATTTCTTTTAGTTCATGCATGCTCCAAGAATATTAAAGTGTATTAGATGGACGTGAAATCAACTTTTCTGAATGGGGAACTTGAAGAAGAAGTATACATCAAAAAACCATAAGGATTTCATTTGTCAGAGAACGCAGATTACATGTGCAAATTGAAGAAGGCCTTGTATGGTCTAAAACAGGATTCTAGAGCATGGTACTCTAGAATGGATAAATATTTACAGCGGGCAGGGTTCATAAAAGGAAGTGCAGATAACAACCTCTACATCAAAGAAACTCAATATAGTATTTTATTAATTGAAGTTTATGTTGATGATATTATTTTTGGAAGCAATGATGACGTGTTAAGACAGAAATTTGCAAAGGATATGCATAATGAATTTGAAATGTCATTACTTAGAGAACTATCCTTCTTTTTGGGTCTTCACATATGTCAAAGCAACCAAGGAATTTTTATTTCTCAAACTAAGTATATCATAGAAATGAAAAAGAGGTTTGGAATGGAAGATTTCAAACCAGTTACCATTCCTATGAAAACTGGTTGCAAGTTTAGAAAATATGATGATTCAAAGTATGCAGAATAAAAACAATACAGGTCAAGGATTGGTAGCTTACTATATGTGATAGAATCTAGACCAAATGTTATGCAGGAAGCTGGACAGGTGGCATGATTTCAACCAACACCAAAGGAATCACATGTATTAGCAGTGAAGAGGATTTTCAGATATCTCAAAGGAACAAAAGAGTTTGGATTATGGTATCCAAAAGGAAAATATTTATCACTTATTGCCTACACAGATGCAGATTGGGCAGGTTTCATTGATGACTGACAAAGCACCAATGGAGCATCGTTCTACTTGGGTGAGTTTTTAGTATCTTGGCTAAGAAAGAAACAATCATCAATATCCTTATATACAACCGAAGAAGAACATATTGCATCAAGAACATGTTGTACACAGGTTCTATGGATGAAACAAACTCTGACATATATACAGGTTGAGTATGATGAGCCCATTCCAATCTATTGTGATAATACAATCACCATCAGTATCTCAAAGAACCTAGTGAAGCACTCCAAGATGAATCTATTGGACACACCTACCACACCTACAATGTGCCAAAATATATCATCCATGGAATGTATCAACCACATGCCTCTATCAACATGTCAACATGTGCATCTACCAATATGCCAACCATGTGCATCCACCAATATGCCAACCATGTCCATCTACCAACATGCCAAACAAGTGTCATATCACTCATGATATGTCTCCATCAAGAACCAAGTACCATAACCATGTGTCAAACAAATACCAATTGTTCTGCTAATCAAGTAATACCAATGGTGTACTATCATCCAACATATTCCATCTATAACTGTACCAAAACATGTATCATTACTTGTACCAAGCAAGTGCATCAAACATGCATCAATACCAAAACATGGTGAATCCTCATATATGTATGTCAAATCCTCCATAGAATATGTGCCAATCAAAATGCTAGTAGGTTCCTCTACAAATGTACTAGGAGTGTACCAATCGTGCATCAAGGCTATGACTCATCCATGATGTATAACATGCTCATCTCATCAATTCACCAACTACATGTCCCAATATGTAGCCCATTCAAATGCATGTACCAAAAATATCCAACAAGTAAGCTTTCAATAATACATCATAGGATATATTAATGAAACCCAAAATGTGTACCAATCATGTACATAAACATATCAACATCAATCCTCCATACTCATGGGTTAGTGCCATGCACCCAAGATCTTATTTTACATCATCACATTACATAATCCAATATAGAATCATGAAACACTGCAGCAAACAATGTTAGAACCTACAACAAACAATATCATACCCTACAACACAAAGTTATTACATTACATCAAGCTGCAAATCCTATGCATTTCCATTTTCCCTAAACTTCACCATATATACACGGCCTGTTACACAACAGATCACATATGTACGTGACCTGTTCAAGGTCAGTCTACGTATGTACGCAAAGGATACCACTGTCACCCACGTATACCTTAGTGGATGGCACATTTGAGCTTCCTTTTAGGTTTTCATTATGTTTTGGTTTCTTAGTATTGTTCACCCACTTCTGTAGGTGTCCCTGCTTCTCTGAATTTGAGCTCTGAGTTTTCATTTTTGAAAATATGTCTCCCTTGCTTAATTGATTCCTTCTTCTAGTGATGTTATATGAATTCCTCATCATGGACTTTCTTCTTGTGTTCCATCACTTCTCTGATTTGTGGCCAAATCCACTATAGATGTAGCATCTCATGGTGTTACAGTGAACAACAATATGTCCTACTTGATCATATATCCAACAACATATGGTGTTATAAAATATTCTATTACATCTCATTTCATAATATCTACATTCAAAATCTTTGTGACCATATTCATTACATGAATAACAATGCCCATGAAAAATGCTTTCATCCCTTTGTTTTGGTGTCCCAAAGATAGCTTCTTGATGTCTTCCTTGCTTTGTTATTTTGAAATCTTCTTTACCTTTGGATGGTTGACTTGCAATATTTTCTTCATCCTTTTCGTCATGCTTCTTTGAGGTGCTTTCTTCAGCATGTGTAGCTTATCCCTTGTATCCAAGCCCTGATTTATCATATGGTGATCTTTGACTTTCCAAAATCTCATTCAAGATTTGTGATCTATTAAAGAATTTATTTGACTTCTCCACTTTCTTTATAAGATCAACAATTTTAGCTTCTAACTTGCAACATGACTCTTCATTTTCATTAATTTGATTTTTCAATAGTTCCTCTACCCTTTTGGATTCTTCAATTTGGGTCTTGAGATGGACAATAGTTTCAAGACTTTTTCTAATCTCATCATCTACCTTCATATCTTCTTTTTCATTCTTTAATCTTGTGATCTCTTCTTCCTTTTATTCTAATTTAGTCTTATTTATCTCTTGTTCTTTGAGAACTCCCTGTAATTTCAAGATGTGCCTTTGATTTCTCCTAAGAAACTTCTTAGTGTTATTTGAAAGATAGTTATAATGTGTATAATAATGATAATTTATATATCTATATAAACCCTCTTCAACTTATTTTTGAATTTCTAATAAATATTCTTCTATTCTTTCCATGGGATAACTACAATCAACCTTTACACAAACTATCTCTATATCTTCTTCTTCACTTGAGAAGATTTTAGCATCATCACATTTTGAATCATTACAATCAAGAGTCTTTGGAAATTCTTTACCTTAATTTGAAATACTTTTGAGATCTTCCTTTGTGCTATCTTAACTTGAAATTTTTTCGAGATCACATTTTGAAATAATACGATCAAGGGTTTTTTACTATTCTTTACCTTTGATAATGTTGATTGGGTGGACTTCAATATCTTCCTCCTCCTTCTTTATTTGATATGTCTCCTCTATATTTAGCCATAGATCCTTGGAGGAAGTGCATTTTCCCATGCTCTCTTTGATAGGGCTTGAGAGTCCACTAAGAATGGTCTTCAGAGACAATGCATCATTATTCTTTCCTTCCCTTTGAGCTGCAAACTTTGACTTTTTATTCAAGGGAACTTATCCACCAATGGATTCCTTCCAAATAGTCACTCTCATTTCCTTCAAATATACTCTCATTTCTATTCTCCAAGTAGAATATTTTTCCTCATCAAGGATTGGAACATCATCATCCATTTGTGTGCCTATCGATCTCCTTCAAGCTTGTTAAGGCTTGCAGTGAAGGCCTTCTCTTATTTCAATTGTTGGACACACATACCACACTTAGAGGGGGGGGGTGAATGAGTGTGGGGATATTTTTCAAAAACTTCCCTCTTACACAAAACTCATTAGTTGGCATTCAACATTTACTCATTACTCATTGTTGTCATTTGTAACCAGTTAGATGTGAACATATATCAACAACATATATCATCAATAAGTCATCATCACAAGGAACACAAAGAACACAAGATGTATGTACAGTTTTGTTTTTATTACAGACTACAATCCTTGGGGTTTATTAGCAACAACTGAATAGAGTACAACTCTACAAGAGCACCAACTCTATATGAAAGACTCATCTTACATCCGCAGCACCAACTCAGATGAGGCAAAAATCCTCAATAGATATCAATCTGCTATAGGTACACAACCTGTCAGTAGTGCAACCCGTGTGTGTACGCACCTTGGCTCAGTACAGCCCGTGTATGTACGTGGCCAATATATACATCATCCTGCATATACCTTTTGATCTATTAGGGTTTATCCTTTTCATCACATACCTAGATCCTCTGCAACCTGCAATCACATTCTTGTCTTTCTTTCATTGTCCAAACTAGCCACTAGCCAGTCACAATACATCCAAGCTCTTGAATAGCTTACTCATCCTCCACAAACAATCAATATGAATGATAACTCAATCATGTATAAGAAACGAGTATACCATAGCAATCATATCACCATTGAATCACAAGAGTATTGCTCACTCCATCAGCCAGCATAAATCACATCATAGCAACCATACCAAGAATGCCCTAAGCATTCACAACACAACAAGAACTAATATCCATAAAGACAATAATATAACCATACCAGAATCTCTGTGGTAGATCTGAGTCCATAGAATGCAGATCTATAACTTGCTTCAGCCTTTACCAACCAATTATCAACTCAAACAAAAATCTCCATGACTTTATCCATTGTACACACCTTGTCTTCATACAACCTGCATGTGTACCCTTTCTGGCCCATTACAAATCGCATATACCTCAGAAACTAGGGTTATTGAAGCTCCAAGACTTTTGCTATCAAGATCTCAGACATTTCCAAAACTTTGATGCGTCCATGAGGTACTCCTCACACTCTCTTTCTCATAATAGATCTTCAATCATGCTCAAGGGATGCACACAAAATATACACAAGAGATACTCCCAAACTATTCTTCCAAAAATGTACTTTTCACAAGAGACCCTAGCCTCTTATTTATACTCTTCATATTCTAGATCACGTAACCCACTTCTAGGTCACTTAACCCATTTCTAAGTCACTTAACCTATTTTCTTCATTTTAGGGTTAACCACTTTCCATAAATAGAAAGTTCTCCATTACTTTATCATTTAAATATTCCTCCTCGATATCGTCACCTGCCTTTAATATTTAAATGATCATTATTGATTTTTTCACTTCACTTTATCATTTAAATAATGATTTATTATTCTCAAGCACTTTGACTTCTTTAATCTTATGGGGCTTCAAGCCATCATATGGGGGTCCTTCAACTTTGTAGGGCCATAACTCTCAAACTATGAGGACTTATGTGACATTCCACATACCACCAGAAAGGGCATGACATGCACTATCCATATAGGATAGTTTCACCAACAAAATAACTTTTTTTCATCTCATTATTTGACATACAAGCATGGGTTATCGCAACAACAACTCAACCACAAAGTCTCTTCTCGTGAGGGATTTCACCATAAGGGGACCACTTTGGAGTTCATCCATTTGTACTTCTTATCAACCATGACAAGAACATAATGAGTCATCTTTACATCAAACAAACTATGCATCATCTATCAAGGAATCCATCTTCATCATGTATCAATGACAACTCATTGAACCATCTTCATCTATGCATCATATCAATGATAACCTATTGATCCATCTTCAATGATTGGTTTCCACTTGACATCTATCATTCTCATCAAGGAAAATACATATACATTGTTGATCAATCATCAATCAATCAAGCCCATCAATCAATCACTTGACATCAATCTATGAAACCATTGGAATCAATGGAAATATGATCCAATATAAGCACATTCCAATCAAGTATGAATTTCTATGGGAACAGGTTGCAAAGAATAACATCAGAGTTGAATATGTGGGTACATAAAAACAAATGGCAGACATCTTTACAAAACCACTTCCACGGGAAGCCTTTGAGTGTCTTCGCGAGAGACTCAGATTAATTTCTACTCCAAAATGAATGATTTTGAATTCTTGTCTTATATGTCTTATATTTACACAAGGAAGCACCATAAAGAGGACAGTTCAGGTTGGGAGATTAGGTTCAGGAAGATTTCAGCTAAGGGGATTATCCCCAAGGATAGTTGAGTTAGGGGGAGTAGCCCTGGATGGAAAGATACATTTTTCATTGATGACAAAGGAGGAGAGATTTATCAGATGTAGAGCATAGAGGCATGGTTCCATGGGGTTCGATGGTCAAAGAGGGAGCATGAGTGATATGAATTCAATATTGCATGAGAGTGTTTCCATCAATTCCAAAGGGGGATGATTTTGATTAATTGGACTGGTTGTCATTGATGTCAACCCTTGAAGAAAGTTCGGCAACGAATTTTGGTAGCACAAAGGTTTGGGTAATGGACCCAAGTTTGTTTGATGGATAATGATATGAATTTTGATATATTTGTAGGTAATACTATTCTATATGGATAGTACATGTGATGCCATTTCCGTTGGTATGTAGAACATCACATATCTCCTCACGGTTAGAGAGTTATGGCCATGTGATTTGAAGAACCCTCATGAGTCATCTTGAAGCCCCACAACGTCAAAGTAATTAAAGTGTTTGCAAAGAAAAAATTATTTAAATAATAAAGTGAAGTGATGAGTGTACTATAAGTCAAAGAGGATGCAAATTTTTTTATTTAAATAATAAAGTTAATGGAGAACTTACTAATTATGCAAAGAGGTTAAGTGAAGTGGACAAGTGGTTATAAGTGGATTAGCCCTAAAATAAGGAAAGTGGTTTAAGAGATTTTAGAAGGTAAATAATAAAGTAAAGTGATGAGTGCGCTATAAGTCAAAGTGGATGCAAAATAAATTATTTAAAGAATAAACTTAATGGAGAAATTACTAAGTGGACAAGTGGTTAGAAGTGGGTTATCCCTAAAATAAGGAAAGTTGTTTAAGATGGTTAGAAGGTAACCTGTTGAGGAAGCTACATAAAAGTATAAATAAGAGGAAAGGGTCTCTCATTTTAATCACACTTGAGCATATTGAATATATACAAGTTATTGAGGTAACCAAATGATATCTAAGGAAAATTTCAAAGGGAAGGTGAAGTAAAGAAGGCCAAAATTCAAGGGAGGATAAATTAATTTGATGATGCTTTCTAAGGTATGTTATGTACAGGTCATCTCACCATTTTTAAAATAAAATATTTTATAGAATGATTCAGACCACAAAATTGGGAGGAAGTTGAGAAAACATATCCAAGAAACTGTGATAAAAATTTCATCTTGTGGGTCATTGTATTTTTTGAGTTACACTCCATGAAAAATAGGGTTTCACTCCATGTATTTTACAGTCCAAAACAAGTGTTTCAAGTAAAAATGTCATAACTTATTCAGAAAAGATCCAAATTTAATAAGACCAAATGTATTGGTTATAGTACAATCTATAGTATTATGTGTACAATTTTCAGATCCATACAATAAATATTTTGTGTGGGGCACGCTCTACAAGTTTGGTTTCTAGAATAATCCAAAATTCAACAAGGTATGCAATTTTTTCTATAACTCCTTTTTTGAGAGGTTTAAAGTAGTGAAATCCGGAGGAATTGCATAAAATATACTGAAGAACATTATGTACCATTTCATTTGTTTATTCATTACAGGTACATATTTATGATTATTTCAAGTTAGGGTTGTTGACTAATCCAAAATTAGTCACGTTAGACTAAATTAAAGTTTGATGAAAATGCTAGTCTCTTGTTCTTAAAGTTAAGGAAGGTTTGTAGGTATGTGATCATATACACCAGGTATGCTAGAGAGTTACAAATCATATTTCGATGATGAAATTGATCATGTTTTTTGGTTGAGGTACATGTTGGGTACATGGTTGAGACAAGTAGTTGATGAGTTGGCACATACATGAGGTGCATAGTTGATGATGTTAGTACATCTTGATGAGTCATAGTTTATGTGTATTTGATGCATGATTGGTACATATTTGGTGCATGGTTGATGCACTCATTGATGGTATAGATTGAGGTATAGGTTGGTGCATTACTGATGCACTTGTTTATGGTAAATGATTATTACAAGTTATTTGGTATAGGTTGGTGCATGGCTGATGCACTTGTTTATGGTACATGTTGATTGGTACAGGTTTATAGAAGTATATATCATAGTGATAGCGTGACAATGGTTCCGTAATTCTACTTATAATTCAGGGTGGTTGGACGGGGCAATGATAGGTGGTTGTAGCCACCTTCCAGTTGTAGCCGGAGAACTGGGGGGTTTTAGCCTCCTTATAGTTGTAGCCACAAAAATGGGGAATTGGAGCTTCCCTCAGGTTGTAGCCTGAGAAACTAGAGGGTTGGATCCTCCTTCCAGTTGTAGTTGGAAAAAAAAGGAAGTTGGTGCTTCCAATTAATGTAATTCTTAAATACATATAAGAAAAGGCATTATGTGGTTTTCTCCCACTTTGGGTTTCCATGTAAAAACACAGATGTACTATGTATGTGTGTGATTGATCATTTGCTCATTATTTATTTACATTCCAACTATTGGATGATAATGCTACATTCATATAACGTTTTCATTTTGTGGTTAAAAAGGATTACATTTCTCTATTACTAATTCAACCCCCTCTTAGTAATCCAACATGGAGAACATGGCGATGTGCTTCATGCTTCGTGACTATACCTCCAACATGAATATACGCATGGCGATATTTTAGTTGAAAGGGAGAGCTCTTTTAGAATAGAAGATGATCCTACCTCAACTAAACACGGTCGTCGAAGACCTGTCATGGGAACTATTCGAGGAACTGTTCTGGGAGAGGTATTTGTCAAAGATATTCATTGAGCACTAGCTCAATGATTTCAACGGCTTATGACAAGTTGGTCGTACGGTGTCAGAGTATGAGGCCATATTTATGGAACTAATTTGGTATGCTCCACATCTGAACATTGTGAAGTGAAAGGTCAACAAGTATGTTTTCGGCCTTAAATTCAACATTCGTTTGAAGGTGAGGATGCTAATGCCTTAGACATTGGACGATGCAGTCTAGAAGGCCCTCATAGTCAAGGAAGAGTTAACAAGCGGGGCTCAGGGAAGGACTTGTTCAAGATCAACTAGACAGACGACCTTAGGAGTGCATCAACATTAGACAATAGCCATACATACATCATGATATCGAGATATGTCTAGAGGTGCCATGTTCACAACACCACGACGACTGACTCCTCATTGAAATCCTTACACAGGACCACTAGATCAACAACAACGTCGCCCACAACAACAACAATTTAGTCCTATTTAGCATAACAAACCAAGATCTTAGACTGGTAGGCCAATAACTTCTACTTTGGGGACCAGGAGTACTAGACCAAAGAATGGATATGGGATATGTGGAGAGCCACATTACCAACGAGACTTTCTAGTTGACAAGACCAAATTGGTGAGGTCAACAGGACACATTATAGTTGGATATTTGGGAAAGTCCCATATGATTAATGCAGTGGTGAATAACCGACAGGACAAGCACTAGTCCACTGTGCTCGAGACATCAGGTACAATCGTTGACAAAACTTTTAGTATTTTGATAGATCCAGGCGCTACAAAGAGATTTATTTCTAGTGCAGTGCTAAAGAAAATTAAGGTAAAGGAAATTGAGTAGGATGAGTTTAGATACGTAGAAATGGATTTAAGCGCGAAACAAAAGGTTGGATGAAAGGTTACGAACTGTATCCTTAACTAGGAATATTGTGTAATGAAGGCCAACCTTTATGTCATGATCTTAGGATATTATGACATTGTGATCGATATGGACTAGTTGGAATTACATGATATGATTTCAACTGTAAGAGGAAATGATTAAGCTTGATTGATGATATGGGACAAAGAAGAGTGATTGTAGGAAGAAATTAGGGGGTGTCCTTGAGGTTCATTTCTTCCCTACATCTATAGAATAATATGCACAAATTATGTAAGTTATATGCAATCTTAGTGCTAAATGAAAAGGGCAAGGCAAAAGGATTATAAAAACTTCTGGTAGTACGAGATTTTGCTGACATGTTTCCAAAAGAGTTACTAGGCTTACCACTCAAAAGAGAGCATGAGTTTACATATGAATTGAAACTTGGAACTGAACCGATAACAAGAACACCTTATTGGATGTTAACACATGAGTTACAAGAGTTGAAAATGCAACTAACGGATTTTTGGACCTGAGACTTATACGTCCAAGTGTGTCACCTTGGGGCGATTGTTATTTTCATAAGAAAGAAGGATGCATCATGGAGAATTTGTATTGAATACCATCAATTGAAAAAGACGACAATCAAGAACCAGTATCTGTTTCCAAGAATAAACAATTTGTTTGATCAAATGAAGGGTGCGACAATGTTTTCCAAGATCGACTTGAGATCATTGTATCACCAATTACAAATTAATGAGGAAGATATTCCTAAGACCGCATTCAAGACAAGGTTCAGACACTTTGAGTTTATTGTTTTATCATTTGGACTGACAAACGCCCCAGGGGTATTCATGAGTTTGATAAATGGGGTGTTTGCGAATTCTTGGAAGAGTTTGTTCAAGTATTCATTGATGACATTGATATATTCTCGGATGATAGAAGAACATGACGCACATTTAATATTGGTACTACATTGTTTACGATAAAACAATTTATACGAGAAACTATTGAAATGTTTTTTTTACCAATAAAAAATTCATTACTTAGGGAATGCTATATCCAGTGAAGGCATCGTTGTCGATCCAACGAAAGTAGAATATATTATGAAGTGTCATGCACCGACAAATGTAGAAGAAGTACGCAACGTTATGGGTTTAGCAGGATATTACCAACGGTTCATCAAAGTTTTTTCAACAATAGAGAACACGATCACATAATTGTAGAAGAAAAAAAAGAGGTTTATATGGAGTAAGAAATGAACAAAATCATTTCAAAGTCTCAAGGAATTGTTGACGCCAACGTCGATATCGAAAGTACATGACATGGAAAAATAATTCTTGGTGTGCACGGATGCATCCAAGGAAGGTTTAGGTGGATTATTGATGCAAGACGGTCGAGTGATTGCTTACATATCAAGGAAATTAAGAAATCATGAGGAGAACTATGCAACGCATGATTTGGATTTATAGGCAATTGTATATGCCTTGAGAGTATGGAGGCACCATCTGATTGGAAGAAAATTTGAATCAAAGATGGATTATTGTGGATTGCATAACATATTTAATCAAAGTGACCTAAACACACGATAGAGGTGCTGGTTAGAACTACTTAGTGAATACAAATTCAATATTTATTACATCAAGGGAACAATGAACAAAGTGGCAGATGCGCCAAGTCAAATACCATGCATATTATCAGTAATACCTCTTCAGATGAATCTTTGAGAAAAGATTCTAACTATACAGATCGACGATGACTAGTATAAGACAAAACACCATGATGGTACCAAAGTTTGTAGGATACACATTGGACAATGACAAACTGATGAGGTATAATAGCAGTATTTACGTACTTGCTAACGACGAATTGAGAAGTTTGATCCTAAGAGAAGATCATAGAGAAGCATACATGGATCATCCAGTAGTCACGAAAATGAAGGCATAACTTAAGCACTTATTCTTATGGAAAGTAATGAAGGCATACATAGTTAGTTACATTGTGCAATGTCTAGAATGTCAGCAACTGAAAGATGAAAATAGACATCTGGCAGGATTATTACATCCACACATTATCCCTAAATCAAAATGGGAGGTCATTTCGATGGAATTTATTATTGGATTGTCATTGACGGCAAGGAGACATGACTTGATTTCTGTGATAGTTGACACTTTGATGAAGAGTGCACATTTTATTCCTGTGAGTATGATGTATCAGGCACCATACATAGCTAGAGTTTTTATAAGTAAGATTGTGAGATTACATGGCATGCCAAAAATGATCATATCTGATAGAGGATCGATGATTACATGACGATTTTGGACTAGTTTCCAAGAGGCTTTGGGGACACAACTGAACTTTAGTACAACTTATCACCCTAAGAAAGATGGGAAGACAGAAAGAACAAATTTTTTTTTGGAAGATATGTTGCATATGTATCTGATGGACCAAAAAAAATGTTGGGAAGAGTTCTTGCCACTGATAGAGTTTTCATACAACAACAACTATCAAAGTACCATTAAGATGGAACCGTTTGAGTTTCTTTATGGGAGACCATGTCAGATGCCATTGAGTTGGGATCAACTTGAGGATAGGGTCCTGGTAGGACAAGAAAAGATCCAATAAATGGAAGAACAAATTCAAATGATAAAACAAAGGATTAAAGAAGTGCAAGATTGACAGAAGAGTTATGTTGATGCGCACCACATTGACCGCAATTATGAAGTTGGTGATTGAGTTTTCTTGCTGGTAAAACTACACAAGAGTTTGATCAAGTTTGGAAAGAGTGCTAAACTATATCCTAGGTTTGTGGGACCTTTCAAAGTTGTGGAAAAAAAAGGGCTCGTCTCCTATCGACTAGCCTTAAGGTGTATGCATAATGTTTTTCATGTATCTATTTTGATACATTATGTTAGTGATCCTACACATGTGATTGACATGAGTTCTTTGCAGGTGTCAGACAAGGGTGCACTCACGACAGAGCCAATCCACATTTTGGACCATCACATTCGATAGCTACAACGTTGAATAGTCGATCAGGTCAAGATCCAATGGGACAATTATAGTCCGCATTCGACTACATGGGAGGACGCATGTGATATGCATCAACGAAATTAAGCCTAAGTCTAAGTTTTTGTAAGAAGACTAAAACTAAATTTATAAATTAAATTAAAAAGGAATGAAGTAAATCAAGTTAAGAATTAAGAAAAGGTTGAAAAGTAAACCTAAAGATTTTATTAATACACATGTGTGCAAAAAAATACCAAATTGAAATTTAGGATGAGAAAGAAATAAAGCATGAAAGAATGTGTGTACGCATAGAAGAGGTATCTAGAGTCTAGTTAACACTAGTCTAACTAGAAGAAGATTCATATTTTAACTCAACTCAGATTTAGTAAGGCATCGGTCATTAAATGGGAATATGAGGAATAAAGTGACAACTATGAGCGATTTAAAGAGCGCATTTGGGAAATGATAGGGAAATTGACTTTTAATTAAACTAAAATATGAAATTACTTGTGCAACTAGGGGAGAGGGTGACAAGTGTACGGGGGAATAATCCTAATTTATTGAATTAAAAAGAACATTAATTGTGCAAGTGGGGATGTGTCGGTGAGAAAGTTCCTTTAAAGAAAATGATCTATATGGGAAAAAGGGGACACAAGTTATTGGTAAAGTTATGCTGCCAAATCATTTTTCACTGGTTTTACTTGTGAGAGTTGGGATAACCAACTTGTGATAGAGTGGTGGATTTACCTAGAGAGGAAAATTGGGAGCTAGAGTATATTATGGTTTTGTGTGTGTGGCCCCTTTGCTACTCGGGGGGCTAAGGGAAAAGACGATTACCCCTAGCATTGGCTGGGAGGTACAAGTGAAGTCCTTGGATTGACAAGTGAGGGAGCTAGGCACATGTTTGTATAGTCATGAAAAAATTTATGAAGATTGTTGTAAATCTGTGCTGAAGAAAATAAGGATATTATGGGTTTTATATCGAAATTTTTAAATGAAATTTGTTGTATATTTCAATACATATCGTAGTTGAAGCTGTAAATTGGGTGGATGTTTTTGTAGTAGAAAATATGATGGAATGTACACACTGCAATTGTGGAGAAATTCTAATTTGTTTTGACAAGATCTTGGATGGTTTTGCAAACACTAGAAATGATAAATTGATTCATGTGGATATATATATATATATATATATATATATGAGACCCCTTTGTTTGTGGGACAAGGGACCCCCCTCCAGTGATTTGACTGGTAAAGTCTACGAAGGTATACATACCCTACCCCCCTTTGGATTTGAACCTATGACCTCCTAAGAGAAAACACATGTTCTTAACCAGTAGGCCCAAAAAGTGTAACCATTGCAAGATTCATCGGTCACTGCCTTGGAATGCTCATCACAGTTTCCATTAACTTATTGAAATTGTCAATAGGAACCATATAATTGCGATTTGATTGAGCCATCCGAGTAGCAATTTTCGGCTGCCAACATTTTATATTTCCAGCGATTGAATGAGAATCCCTATAGTGAGTTCTTCCATAAATGTTTGTTTCCTCCCACAATTTGAATGCGCCATCCCTATAGCGAAATTATTGTAACGAGTTTTTCCATAAATTTTTGTTTTCTCCAACGATTGAAGGCGCCATCCCTATAGAGAAATTCTTGTAGCCAGTTCTTCCAGAAATTTTTGTTTTCTCCAACGATTTGAAGGCGCCATACCTATAATGAAATTCCTCTAGCGATTTCGCCAGAAATTTTTGTTTTCTCCAACGATTTGAATGTGCTTTAACTTTAGAGAATCTCCTATATCCAATTTCATTCAAAGATTATTCATTCCTGCGTTTTTTTTTCTTGTTTCTTCCAGATGGATTGAGTCTCTCCTAGCGATTCCTTCCTGTGTTGTTTTTCTTGTTTCTTCCAGCGATGGGTTGAGTCTCTTCTAGCGATTCCTTCCTGTTTTTTCTTGTTTCTTACAACAATGGATTGAGTCTCTCCTGGCAATTCCTTCCTGCATTTTCTTGTTTCTTCCAGCGATGGACTGAGTCTCTCCTACCGATTCCTTCCTGTTTTGTTTTTCTTGTTTCTTACAACGATTGATTGAGTCTCTCCTAGTGATTCCTTCCTGTGTTTTCTTGTCTCTTCCAGTGATGGATTGGGTCTCTACCAGAAATTCCTTCCTGTCTTTCTTTTTCTTGTTTCATCCAGCGATGGGTCAAGTCTCTCTTAGCGATTTCCTTCCTGCAATTTTGTTTCTCCCAGAGATTTAGTCGAGCCTCTCTTGTAGTGATACCCTTGTTCTCTGGCCCTTCCTTTAAAATTTAATTAAAAAAAAAACAATGCCTTAAATCTTTAAAGAACTTTTAAGATAACATAGGCATTATTATGTTTCTAGTGGGGTCTTCCTTGGGTTCCTTAATGGTTTTACAAGTAAGCTTGGAGTCCTTACCTTTATTATTTAATAGGTCTTGTTCTACATGCTACTTATATGGAATTAAAAACCTATCAATCTTTGATTAAGAACATCGATGTAGCCTAAGTAATATTGATTTACTAATGCTATGAAGTGGACTTCTTATAGTCATTAGTTATATATATGAAGGAGGGGGAGATTCCTTATGAGTTTTCAATATATTTTTGACCTTTTTGTTAAATGGATATGCAAGTAAGTTAGCCTAGAGTTCTCATATTGTTAAAAGAATATTTGGTCCTTCCTTTAAATTTCAATTTGGATTTTTATTTTAGCCTTGAAGTTCTCATATATTATTTTAAATAAGATTTGTTTTCTTTTTTTAATTTAACTTAGAGTTTTAAGTCATCACTGAATCCTTTCATATTGATGTTATGATTGACCCTATTAGCTCTTTAATGAGGGATATGATAACAATTGACTTCTTATTAATGTCTATTAAGAATGATTTTATTAGCCTTGTAATGGATACATAATGTAAAAGTGGTGATAAATTCAAGATGATCCGTAAGAAGATTTATTTCTTACAAGTTATCAAAATGAATATGTAATTTAGATTTTCCCTCACATACTCCTCGAGGATATTACTTAATATAAATATGTATAGTTAAGTTGCATGAGATTAAGATTGTAATTACTCTTTGATTTATTGCTCTTCATGAAATATCCTCTTTCTCATTCACATACATTATCGCTTGAAGATTTCTAAGTCTGATAGAATTTCCTGTTGCACCATGAATAATTGATATTAGGTGAATATTGATGATCTAGTTGGGATTGCGTTTATGTTGGGATATGAGATTTAGATACCTCCTTGTTCCTCGGAACAAACGTGAGTCTTGAGATGTTAAGTGGTCAAAATGAATCAGATGAACCCTGTATTTGAGCGTTTCTTATTTGTCTTGGAGGTCCTAACCATGTAGGACAGGTTCAGTAGGTAGTTTCCTTATGTTATATGTTGATTGATTGATAATAATGTTGCCTTTAGATGAACTTGATGAATTGGCTTATGTAGTTATTAATATATGTTATGTCGCTATTAATTTTGTTTATGCGTTGATTATGTGTCATTATTAATTGGGATGATGTGTCGATGGTGTGGTTCTTCATTATGTGGTGACGTTCTAATTGTATTAATGCAAAAAAATATATATTTACCTATTGTACATCACCGCTTGGTGTAGTAACGGAGGGGTCGTTACAGGTTGAGCCTTAGGAAAATAGTGAGTTCATAAAAATGTTGATGGCTCACTTTCCAAATCATCACCCAATAATCATCCTTGTCATTTCCGAGTCAAGAGTGAGTCACTGTCTATGTCATCTACATGTGTCACAATGTCATTAGTCTCCATGTTTCATAGATGATTGGTTTTCATGTATAATATCATGATAGGATGCCACATGTCTTGGTGTGATTTGATGTCATCTCTGCGTCGTAAAGTGATAGGTTAAAATATCTTATAATTAAACTTAGGAATATGTTAAGGAAAGGAGAGTACAAGAATAGATGTAATGGTGGGTGGGTGGGAAGATAGGGGATGTAATGGCATGTCAGTGTAGGCCATGGAGGTAGGGGGTGAACCCACAAAAGAGAGAAGATTGGGAAAGCTTAGGAACCCGCGGTGGTGAGGGAAGAGGGGAGTGGATTGAGGAGAGAGGATCGGGATTGGGAATGATGTGACGGAAATGGAAATGGTGAAATTGGTAAGGGTCTCACGATCCCATGGGGAAGGGACAAGTAGGAGTGAGGGAGAGTAAAAAATAAACTAAGTAAAGTGAGTGGGGAGTTACAAAAGAGAAGAGGGAGAAATAATAATATAAAAAAATTCCAAGTATGGAAGAGAGGAGGATATAGAAATGTTTTCTAAGTATGGGGGAGTGAAGTAAGGGGGATATGGAAGAGTGAAAATTTTCAAAAATATTCTAAGTATGGAGAAGAACAATAGGGGAATAGGGGAAGTATGAAAATAAAACCAAGTATGGAGAATAGGAGAGAAGAAGAGTGGTAAAATGAAACCAA
>ML856517.1:0-19506 GCA_009831015.1 Picea engelmannii
CTATGTTTATAGCCATCAAAAATAAAATCCCAAGTCACAAGTATTGATTACAAGTGCTTAGGCTAGTCTTTTTTACAAATAAAAGCTTGCTGGAAAATTCATTTTAATGTGATTTTCTAAATATAATAGTTGCTGAAATAAATGTAGAGACAGAAGTAAAGACACCAAGATGATAATCAATACAGATGAGACATAAAGAAATCATTTATTTCATTCCAATTCACCAACGAGTCATTCTTTTTACAAAATTTCATGCAGAAATTTCGGACCAAAGTCAAACTTAGACATCCCCGATGGAACATACAAAAGGACCTCTGACAGAAAATAAAAACTGGACTCTAAAAACTAGATCAGCTTGCCACAGATTGTTGCCCACTCGACTCTGCACAATAGCCTTTGTCAGTCATGAAAACTATTTCACAAATAGACAAGTCGACACAAACTATCAAAGATAGATCAACACCTCTGAAAAACAAGTGTCTGAATGATGTAATTCAACCCTGAATCTTGTTGTCTACAATAAGACCATGTTATCATAAAAAATAATTAGGCTTGTGATAAATTAAGGAATGAATGAAAACTGAACTATCTCAGCATAAACTCAAAGAGAAAACCTTAGTATGTGTCTCCTTCTATCTTCCCTTGTTCCTCCCTTTCCTTTTCCTTTAAGCAAATTAGAATTGGTTGAAGTAGTTGAACTACCTCATTAGTTAAGTTAATTAAAACTCAACCAACTTTTTAGTTCAGGGGGGGAGTAATAATCATAATAAGGGTTTTAAATAAATAATAACTAGTAGGTGGGACCCCTTGTGACTCCCTTTAGTTCTTAACAATCATAACATAACTAGTTAATTAAACAAAACACCCCTCCTTGTGACTCCCATCATCACATTCACATTTGACCATTTATCTCATGATATTTGAAATTATTTTCAAAAAATATATTACTCATATGTCCAAAGAAAACATGTTGTCCAAAACTTTTGAAGGCAACTGTCATCGACAATAATAAAAATAAAAACTCAAAAACCATATTTCCCACTATGAGATGCAATATTTCCTTGATTGTTGTTGTTACCCTTCGATTTTCTTGAATTTGCCTTTGGTTGTGCTGAGCCTTTAGGCCCGATCTCATTGATAACATGAGAACAATCGTCCCTCAAATGCATCCAGGAAGACACAGATTTATCAAAACCATTGGAGGGTGAGGAAGGAGCAACCGTGGATTTTCCTTTGTTAGGGGCATGGTGGGCCTCGATTTTCAACCTTTTGCTAGCATGAGAGGACTGAACTGGTGAGTGTACAGGTGCAACTTGGGCAATTTGATTGATATGCGGGGGATAAGGTAAGGAAAAAATGGGCCAGCCATGAGGTTGGGAGACCACCGGGTGGACAATCTCTTGCCACCCGTCGTTTTCGGGAACCTCGGGTTGCAATGAGACATGAGGGGGCACGGGAATACTAGGGGCTTGTGGGGCTTGGAAGGGAGGCCTTTTAGGCCTAGGTTGGACCACTCCTTACCCAATCCAATTGAAAAATCTAGCCTGAAATAACTGGCCCAACTCTTGCGAGTCAACATCAAAGTGTATGAAGAATCTTGGCCTTCTCGGGCCTCTGTTCCAATTACCTCTCCCTCTGTTCCATGGCTACCTCAGCTGAAAAAGCTCATTCCTGCATGCATGATTGATTAGAAAATAGTCCCTTTACAACCATACATGAAAACTTCTTAAAAATATGAAATAGACTTTGGCTCAACAACATATCAGACTCATGCAATCCAATCCATACAAATCGTTTAACTATTGTCGCTAAGCAGGGGGTGAACAAAGGTTCTGGGATATGCGGGGGGTTTGTATTGAGTGAAAAATGATAAAATGAGAGGGAAAAGAATCATGGTTACTGCTCAGAGACAACAAACAATCAAATGTAATGTAAACCAAAGAATCATAAAATTGTGTTCCAACCAAGAAACTACGTTTTCAAACTGCTTCAATATAGAATTCACTTAACTGTAATTAAATTTTAAGAATAGGGAGTGAAACATGGATGTGGGAAGGAGAGGGTGTTGTAATTAGCGAAAAGAAAAATAATGGTAGGGAAAGAGAGCGGATACTATTCAAAAAATTAATTAAGTAATCCATAAAATCATCCATATCAATGTAAAATATCCAACACCAACCAAAATGATCATTGTTCCAAAAGAACAACTACTTTGTAAAATTTAAACAATTATGTGCATTAACTTGCTCATTGTTCACAATCAATCTGTAACACAATGTCATCAAAACAAGATAGTATGAATTCCACAACAACCTGTAGAGGAGCTCTGTTCTTCTCATTTATCCAATTAATATTTTAAAACAATCCCTGAATGAATAAACAATCATTTATTTCCACTCTGTCCAGTATCAAAAATCAACCACCTTCCATCAACACAGACACAAAAAGCATGCTCGATTTAATCCCTCGATTCCATCTAACAATTAAATTGTAACAAGATCATACTGCTACAACACCCATGCCTATCTCCATTAAGATGCATGATATTCATTAAATAAACATAGTGGACAGTCAAACACAACGATCCATATTTTAATTGCAAAGATATTGATTTTCCATTTAAACACACGGACATCAATTACCACTTCAATTCACACGACGTTGTGGGATACACAAACCACTTAACAAAACGCGAGATCATTTATGTGATTTTCATGTCTAACTACTTGAATCTAAACATCCACATTGTTGGGCTATCAATCCAATACAACGAGGCAACAACAACATGCCCGATCTCATCTCACAATTTGATCAACTAACAAAACCATATTTTTTTTAAAACCCATGGCCCTTTTTAGTGGCGCAATCAATATAATATCCATAACATATACAGTGGATGGTCATGCCATGATTACCACAATTTCAATATTCTCATTCAACAATTTAACACACCTGGTCACAAAAATTATTAACTCAACTTATCATGTTGTCGGAACGCCACACATACCCACGCATCACGCATGAAGCATCGGTGTGCGTTAATCAATTATAAACCAATGTTGGGTTAACAATTCAACAATTACAATGTAAGAGACAATGACTGTGCATAAAATCCAATTCTCTAATCAACCAAATTACCATGCTAAGTTTATCTTTTTGATTGTCATAATAACCAATGCAGTGACTAAATACCACAACCAATCGCCATTGTCAACATAATCAACAAAGATGAGCTGGAAATCGAACATTGTTGACAATACCCAACAACTCATCACAACCAACAATATACCCGACAAGCCGTTACGGTTCCCTCTATCAAAACTCGGGCTTGAGAAAAGAAGGGTTTGCTCTATAGACCAACACAGGGAACTGGAGTTGACTCCCATCATCGTGTGAGAACCTTTGAGACCAACGGTGCACACACAGGGTATACCACAAATGATTTCACAGACAGGGTGACAATTCACGTGATAGGAGAGACTATGAATAGAGGAGTAAGGCTCCATTTTGGCCTTGTAACAATACTTAGAACACGCAGGGTATAACCCTCGTGGCTCCCCAATCAACCAACTAACAACGTTGTTATAAAACAGAGCCAAGAAGAAACAACACAACCCACTTTGCAACCATCAGTAGCATGAATATCCCATACCCAAGTGAAACAATGCACAGTGACACTAGGCATTTCAAAACCAGTAAACCCCGTAACAACAAAAGACTGGTATGGTGATACGAATGCATGGAGACAACCAACCACTTTAGGCCAAATGAAACCCTCCAACTAAAACCAGCAAGGATGACAGAGAGCCTTCATGGTTGCTAACAATCAAAACGACCAATAACACTGTGACTTCAACCATTATTGTAATGAAAACCATGAACGATTCATTCCAGAAAAATATCACAGATTTACACAGTTGCCATACTTAAGGAAAGCACAAAACCATACATCCAGAGCCAAAAACTATTTCATAACCAGAGCAGATTCATGGATGGCGAAAAGACATACCTATAACCAAAAGCACCTTTAAAAACATGAGCTTGGCCGAGTGGTTCTTCCTCTGCTTGAAAGTCAGAGCCTAACCACAACAAACACAGTTGAACAATAGCCTAACCACAACAAACACAGTTGAAAAATAGCCTAATCCATTAATTCATCCAATTGAACCATGTATCGAAACCAACATCCCTTAATTTCCAAGAGCGCCACCCACATCACATATTACCATTTCCAACTGTAGAGTAATGCATATCAACTATCTTTCCAAATAACCCCATAAATCGCATAGCTATTAACTTGTTAGCTAGGATTAACAATGATTATGTATGTAGTGTAGCATAAGGGCATAGTATAGTTCTTTTCGTTTGCACTTTGTTACATTGTTTTTATCCCTTTTTGACTGCTCTTATATATTATTACTAACATGTCTCTTGCGTAGGTGTCACGGTAATGAATCCAGAACATATAGCAATGATAACAATGGATAACATAGACCATCATAACATGAAAATTGGAGCCTAGAGCAGCAGAAAAAACACATGCAGGCTTTATCCATCATTCAATTGTCGTAATTAGAACCAACACATGGTAGGCCTTATCCATCGCCAATAAAACCAATATTTCATCAAACCATGTAAGCAGTGTCGAACCACATCATAACCATGAAATAAGGACTAGATCTTATCTCTCCAATCTACAAGGGGGTCCCACCTACTAGTATTATTTATTAGCTTATAATAATAGGCTTTAGCAATACTTTGCGGGCAAAACTTCGTTGACAATTTTAATCGTCAATGGGGCCCAAGGATCTCTCAAGATGAACTTGTTTTTAAAATCAACATTTGAGGGAGAATATGTGATTTTGTAATCTTGGATGACAAACATTAAGGATCACAAATCTTTGTGCAAATTAAAATCACCAAAGGAGAAACATGTCATGTGCATTTTCTCTTTAAAGTCAAGACACGTGATTAAAGCTAGTTCAAGGTTTTGAACATTCTTCTCCTCTAACAGCCAACGATAAAGAGGAGGTAAAATATCATATTAATGCAAGAGGGTAGCCAAATTGATTGGAAAATTTGACAAAGAAATGTGATTGTACAACTTAATAAACCTGAGGTTAAAATCTCGAATACTTTCACTTTTCTTGATGTGCAATTGATTAAATCTCTAAAGGTGCTCATATGGGTTATCAAAGTGTTCAAAGGTTGAGATAAACCAATAAGAAATCTCAGACCACGTGAAGATACATTGATCATCAAGAGGGTAGAAAGGGAAAGTATAAAATTGTGAAAGATCTATGATCATCAAGTTTAGCAAATAAATTGTAGATTCAAGCAATTACTACAAAAGTAGCGATGCAGACTAAAGGAAAGTCATTTGTCTCTACTGTTCATATTTTTTCAATGTAGGAATATTTTGCAATCAAAATTATCAAATAAATAGTCCGATTGATCCACTTTGACCCAAAAGACTTTCAACCAAAAAACCTAAAACTGAAAATATTATAAAACTAAAAACTGAATATACAAGCATAAAAAAAAGTGTCAGAAGCAATAAGAATGTATCAATAGATAAATTTAAGTTCAAGGATCACAACGGCTGATGGTAGATATTTGTTCCATCAATTCTAACCATCAAATTAAAAAAATGAAAATAAAGTAAACAATTCAAGGCAAAGGAAAAGTGAGAAATTAAAATAACATAAATCGACCAAAACGTAAAATATTCATTTTGTTAAATTTATTTATTTATGTATAGGGGAATGGAAAAGCATCAACCTAGTACTCAAGTGGGATGATACTTAGCATAGAGTAATGCATAATTCATTTTATATGCAGTTTTCATTATTTGGAAGGCATTATGCAGGGATACTCTCCGAGTTGCCAACCAATACATGTGCATGGCGAGGACAAAGGACCTATCAAAACCCAAAAAAATGGTTACCATCTTGCAAGACTTTCCAACCAACAAGATGAGCTTTGTACCTTATATTAAAGGCATTATTGGGATCAAGGATCTTGGGTTCATGGTTCAAAGTTCGAATGTCAAGGATAGGGTTAATGGACTCATCAAACATATTAACATCATCTATTACAATCTTCATATCATGAAAATAATCATGATATTGCAAGGCAGAATATAAGGGATTAAAAAACTTAGAGAGTCCCTCGTAATCATCAACACCATCAAAGGAAAGTATGCACAAAAGAGAGGTATGTACATCAGTTTCGATATCCTTAACATCTCTCGATCAAAACAATGGATTCGAAAAAGTATTTTTTACTTGAAGATCTTAAACAAACTCACGAGGATCTTCAAAAGGATATTCATCATGTATATTAATAGAATTGAAAGGGCCCTCATCAACTAGATCTAACCATTCATTAATATCATATAAAAAAAAATCATAGAGGGGATTGAAAAGGTCAAAATCAAATTTCTTAGCATAATCAACCTCCATGTCCTATGTGTGAAATATTGTAACTGCAAAGAGTATTCTATTTATTATTGATGTATTATTCATTAGATCAAACCCCTTTTATGGATTGATCATGTCGGGCATTGTAAATGACCAAATCCCCTTTTGTGGATTAGTCAAACCCTAATTGTAATATGCAAATTGAGAAGTCGGCCCCCATGCAAATTAAAGTGGTTCTAACCAGCCAGAAAGACAACTCGGCCCTGCCAGTGAAGAGACACCCCCTTTTGTGCTTGCCAGTTTGTATAAATAAAAGAAGCCAACCACTCATTTGTTCACTCACTCATTCGATCATCCAGAGCACAAGTTTGGTAGCTGCAGTTGGAGAAGAAGGAAGAGAGAGAGGCACATTACTTGGGAGAGGATATTCTCTAGTGTTTGGTTTATTGTCTTGGCATTGTATTGGATATATCTATTAAGGAAGTTTTTGTTGGGTTTTCTTCCCCGTGAGGGTTTCCCAAGATAAATGATGTATCTCTTGTGATTGTGTTTCTCTTAGTGATCCTATCTATGCTATGCTTATCTATCAATTGAAAAGAAACCTAATATTATCTTAAACTTTAACATGGTATCAGAGCTAAGATGAAGAGAGCATCTTTCACAAGAAAAAGAAAAATGTCATTGTTGTCGCACAAGAAAATTAGGGCTTTTTATTGAAGAGGAATTTCAGACCAAAAGTCATCTAGAAAAGTGCGCCCTAGCCCAAGGAACTCTTTGGCACCTTCAGCGTACCTTTTTAGTGGATAGAAATCCCGGAAAGTGAAACCCTAGTTTTCACCAGTACCAGAAAATGAGAAGTACCAGGAAACCAGAAGTACCGGAAAACCATAAGCACTAATCCAGAAATACACTGGTCAAGTTTGGAGGGGAAATTTTTTGATTTTATGAAATCTAACCAAAGTAGGCTACTCGCCTCACCCAAGATCACCTCCTGGTAAGTTCAAAATTCAATTCTGAGCATTTTCATTTTTTGGTCATTTTCCTAGCTCCAAGTAAAAGATGTATGCAAGCACTAAGATTGTTGACAAGCTAGAAGGTGTGGAAAACTTCCATGCCTGGAAGTATAGGATTGGACTCATTCTTGAAGAGAATGACCTAGCAATATTAACTAAAGAGAATGTACCAGAACCCGCCGATGCTGCAGCTAAAGCAAAACACCAAAAGGACACAATTAGGGCCAAAAGAATCATTGCAGATTCTATCAAAGATCACTTGATTCATCAAGTGGTTTCAAAGAAGACTCCAAAAGAAATTTTTTATGCCCTAACCATATTATATGAAGGAAAGAACATCAATCGAAAGATGAATCTAAGAACTCAACTCAAGAATAGAAGGATGCAGAAAGGAGAAACAATCCAGGAATATTTCTCCAGAATATCACAATTCAAAGAACAACTAGAAGAAATTGAAGATACTATAGATGAATATGAAGTTATAATTACATCCCTTAATGGTCTCACAAGACCTTGGGATGCATTCATCCAAAATATTTGTGCCAGAAAATACAAACTACAATTTGACAGTCTTTGGGAAGAATGTGTTCAAGAAGAAGCAAGATTAGCTAACCGAGAAGCTTTGCTATCAAGAGATGAAGATCAAGCTCTAGCTACTCACACTAAAGGAGGAAGAAAGAAGTCTTACTTCTAGAAATAAACTCATAAGGAGTCTCACCCCCAAAACAAATTCATACATAAAGAATCTCAACCAAGGAGATTCCAGAAGTTTCAAAAATGACAAAAAAGAGAAAAAGATTTCTCATCCTACCAATGTTACCATTGTGACAAGATGGGACATATTGCTAAACATTGTCCAGCTAGATGAGAAGAATACAAGAAGAGAAACAAGAGGCACCATGCCCATGCAGTTGAAGATGAAGAACCACCCACAAAGATTATAAAAGAACAAATTGAAGACTATGTCTTAATCTTTTCCCTCTCAGGATCAATATCACTTGGTGAGGACACTTGGATCATTTATAGTGGTGCTTCCAAGCACATGACAGGTCAAAGAGACATTCTCTCTTTCCTTTCAGAAAAGAAGTTTCCTTAGAAAATTACACTTGGAGATGATTATCAATACCCTATCAAGGGAGTAGGAGAATCAAACTACAAGCTTGATCCAGGGACCCCAATGAAGATGAAGGATGTACTATATATACCAGGTTTGACAAAGAACTTACTCTCCATATCAGATTTAGAAAATAAAGGCTTCATATTTTCCTTCATAGATGGAGAATTTCTTATGTGGGCTAAAGGAAAAACCATGGAAGAAGCAATTGTTAATGGAAAAGAAGAAGGTGGCTTTTATAAGCTAAATGGTCACTGATAAGCATCCATGACCCACTCCATTGAGAATCCATGTGAACTTTGGAATAGAATATTAGCCTGGAATAGAATATTATCCCACATCAACTACAAGGCATTACCATATGTAAGAAAGGCAATCATAGGTTTACCAGAATTCAAGGTTGACCATGAAGGTGTGTGCAATGGATGTGCATAAGGAAAGAACATCAAGAACCCTTTTCCGAAGAGAGATAGTAAAGCAGAAGGAGTCCTAGAGCTCATTCACTCAGATGTGTGTGGCCCAATGCCATCATCCTCCATCAATGGGTATGAATACTATGTATCCTTCTTTGATGACTATTCTCATAAAACTTGGGTTTACCTTTTGAAATTAAAAGATGAAGTGTTCAGTAAATTCAAGGAATTCAAAGCCTTGATAGAGAATCTTTCTGAAAGAAATATCAAGATACTCAAGTCAGATAATGGAGGAGAATACACCTCAAATGAGTTTGCAAACTTTTGCAAAGATGTCGGGATCAAGAGGGATCTCACCACTCCCTACAATCTTCAACAAAATGGTGTATCAGAAAGAAAGAACAGAACTATAATGGAAGCAGTGAAGACCATGATCCATGATCAAGATCTTATAATGTACTTATGGGCAGAAGAAACAAAAACAACGGTATATGTACAAAAAATATTGTCCCATAGTGCACTTGGGTTCAAGACCCCTGAAGAGATGTTCTCCAGAAAGAAGCCAGAAGTAAGCCATCTCAAAATATTTGGTTGCCCAGTATTTGTACATGTTCCAAAAGAGAAGAGAACCAAGTTGGACCCTTCAGGAAAGAAGGGAATATTTGTTGGATATTGTGAGGTCTCCGAGGCCTTTAGAGTTTATATACCAGGTTACCATCATATTGAAATAAGAAGGGATGTAACCTTTGATGAAGACTTAACACTCAAGAAATCAAGACAATACCAGCTTGAAGAAGTATATCAAGAGGAACCTGTAGCTCCCAGAGTTTCAAAACCAATGAGGGAAATCATAACTTCCCCTGATGAGGAGATTCTAGAAGATCATGACATAATAGAATCTCAAGAACCTCCCTAGATGACGATCTCCCACAAGAGAAAGCCATCCTGGGCAAGGGAACTTATTCAAGATGGAGAGAAGTATGGTGCCCCCGATGGAACCATGAGGCAAGTGAAGAAACCTAAGCCATTCTCCAGTTATATGGATTTGATGTGTGATCTCTTACAGAAGGATCCTACCTCCTTTGAAGAAGCCATTCAGAAGAAAGAATGGGAAGATTCCATGACAGAAGAATACCAATCCATAATAAAGAATGATGTATGGGAAATAGTTCCCAGACCAAAGAGAAAGGATGTGGTAGCTTCCAAATGGATTTTCAAAATAAAACATGTTGTTGATGGAAGTATCGAGAAATATAAAGCAAGGTTTTTTGCTCGTGGATTTTCTCAAAAGGAAGGCATTTATCATGAAGAGACGTTTTCTCCTGTAGCCATATACACTTCAATCAGAACCATCATATCCCTTGCAGCTAAGATGAAGTGGAAGTTACACCAGATGGACGTAAAAACAACCTTCTTGAATGGTGTCATTGAAGAAGAAGTGTATATAGAACAAACTCAAGGGTTTGAAGTTGAAAAGAGGAAGACTCATGTATGCAAGTTGAAGAAGGCTTTGTACGGATTGAAGCAAGCTCCTAGAGCTTGGTATGGAAGGATTGACAGTTTCTTGATGAGATTGGGCTTTACCAAGAGTAAAGTTGATCCTAACCTTTACTTCAAGGTTATGAATGATGAGCCTATTATATTGCTGTTGTATGTGGATGACTTATTCTTAACTGGAGAAGAAAATCTCATCATTGAATGTAAGAAGAATCTCGTTGTAGAATTTGAGATGAAAGACCTTGGCCTAATGCACTATTTCTTAGGTCTTGAGGTATGGCAGAGCCCAGAGAGGATCTTCCTTAACTAAGGGAAGTATGCAGTTGAAATACTGAAGAGATTTGATATGTTGGAGTGAAATTCCATGAATACACCCATGGAAACAAAGTTGAATCTCTTGGTTGACACTTTGTCAGAATTGATTGATGCTACACTATACAGACATATCATTGGATCATTGATGTATCTGATGAACACCAAGCTAGATATATGTTTTTCTTTGAACACCTTGAGTCAGTTTCTAGTAGAACCCAGACATGTTCACCTGGTTGCTGGAAAACATGTGATGGGGTACCTTAAGGGTACGATAGATTGTGATCTCATTTATGATGGAGATCATGACTTCAGACTGAGTGTTTATACTGATTCAGATTGGGCTGGAAGTGTCTCTGACAAAAAAAGAACTTCAAGATGTTGTTTCAGTCTAGGGTCAGCCATGATCTCATGGTAGAGTAGGAAGCAATCAAGCATTGCTCTCAGCATGACAGAAGCATAATACAATGTTGCATGTTCTGCCAGGTGTGAATCCATATGGCTTCAGAAGTTGTTGACAGGTCTATTCGATCTAGAGATGGAAGCAACCATGATCCTATGTGATAACCAGAGCTGCATAAAGATGACAGAGAACCATGTGTTCCATGACAAGTCAAAAAACATAGAGATATGATATCATTACATCTGTGATATGGTGCAGAGAGGAGCCATAAAGCTCCAATGTGTTAGCACGGATGAACAAGTTGTTGATGTGTTGACCAAGCCTCTATCCCGTGTAAAGTTTGAGCACTTTCGAGATAAGCTTGTGTAGTCCGAAAGGACCTCCCTTGAAAGGGGGAGTAGTGATGTGCTGCCAACCTTATGTTGTGATGTCAGCTTCATGTTGATGATGTGTTTCCAGCCTCGTGTTGTGATGCCATCTTTGTGTTGATGATGTGTTTCCAGCCTCGTGTTGTGATGCCAACTTTGTGTTGATGATGTGTTTTCATCCTCATGTTGTGATTCCAGCTTCGTGTTGATGATGTTGTGTTTCCAACCTCATACTGTGATGTCAGCTTCGTGCTGATGATATTGTGTAGCTAGCTTCATGTGTGATGCCAGCTTCGTGCTGAAGACTCTCAGCCTAGTGCTAATGTTGATGATGCTCTAGCCTTTGTGTTGTGTTGTTGATGATATTGATGATGAGAAAAACTTCCGATGATTTATAGATATGATAGTCAGTGTTCTGGATGTTGTTGATGATGGTTCCCTCTCTCTCTCCCGATGATGTTGTAGAATACCCTTCTTGTTAAGGGGGAGTGTTGAAATATTGTAACTGCAAAGAGTATTCTATTTATTATTGATGTATTATTCATTAGATCAATCCCCTTTTGTGGATTGATCATGTTGGGCATTGTAAATGACAAAATCCCCTTTTGCGGATTGGTCAAACCCTAATTGTAATATGCAAATTGAGAAGTCGACCCCCAGGAAAATTAAAGTGGTTCTAACCACCCAGAAAGACAAGTCGGCCCTGCCAGTGAAGAGACACCTCCTTTCAGCGCTTGCCAGTTTGTATAAATAAAGGAAGTCAGCCACTCATTTGTTCACTCACTCATTCGATCATCTAGAGCGCAAGTTTGGTAGCTGCAGTTGGAGAAGAAGGAAGAGACAGAGGTGCATTACTTGGGAGAGTATATTCTCTAGTGTTTGGTTTATTGTCTTGGCATTATATTGGCTATCTATATTAAGGAAGTTTTTGTTGGGTTTTCTTCCCCATGAGGGTTTCCCAGGATAAATGATGTGTCTCTTGTGATTGTGTTTCTCTCAGTGATCCTATCTATGTTATGGTTATCTAGTAATTGAAAAGAAACCTAATAATAGCTTAAAATTTAACACTATGCACATTGATAAGTGACTTGAAGTAAACCTTGATCTTGGGATTGGGTTTGTATATTAGTTTCGACGATGGTGATATTTGGAATGCGAGAGATGGATTGATCATCAGCATCATGATATGGTCATGATAATCTTCACATTTGAATTCTTGATCATAGATGGTAAAGGTATTATAATTAGGCCTTAGGTGAGAGGGGTCCAAGGATCTCTCAAGATGAACTTGTTTTGAAAATCAACATTCGAGGGAGAATGTGTGATTTTGTAAATTTGATGAGAGACATTAAGGATGCAAAATATATGTACAAATTACAATCACCAAAGGAGAAACATGTCGTGTGCATCTTCTCTTTAAATTCAAGAGAAGTGATTAAAGCTAGTTCGAGGTTTTGAACATTCTTCTCCTCCAACTGTCAATGATGAAGAGTAGGTAAAATATCATAGTAATGCAAGAGGGAAACCAAATTGGTTGGACAAATTGACAAAGAAATGTGATTGTACAACTTAATAAACCTAAGGTTAAAATCTCGAATACTTTCACTCTCCTTGATGTGCAATTGATTAAATCTCTTAAGGTGGTCATCTGGGTTATAAAAGTGTTCAAAGTTTGAGATAAACCAATAAGAAATCTCAGACCACATGAATATACATTGATCACATAGATTTTCAAACAAGGAAGCAACATTACCTTGAAGGTAGTGTTTCAACAACAACATGCAATTGTCATTTTCATTAACTCTAAGGATGGTGCAAGCAATTGAAAATGCATGAAAATGTTCTTCCACTGTAACATTTTTGTCACCATGAAATAAAGGAAAATGTTCCTCGAATTTATAAGGCAAAGGATTAACCGGGAAAGTGAGCTTCAAAGTAGTAGGTGTAAGCCACGTGTAATTGTTCAGATCTTCTTCAAATTTGAATATTCCATATTTGCATATGACCTTCCCTGAATTAGTGTTTGAGACTATAGGATTACAACCATTGCACATGGTTCCAATAAATTGAGAGATAAAAGTTCGGCTAATACTAGACATCTTTCCTTTCTCAAATGAAGAGAATAAAATGGGATCTGAAAGAGCTTAAAAAGGACAAGCAAGGACGAGCCATAAAATATTTTCGACCAATACTTTTTCCCTTCCTATTTCTAGTAAAGGATTATATTCAGGAGACTGACCTCGCATTCTTCAAGGAGATAGAGATTGAATGGTCATAAGATATGAAATTATTGATCTTTCCTTTGTTGAGCCTCCCACTGTTCTCTAATTCGAATGTATCTAGCAATAACTTCCCAAGAACGATAAAGTTATTCACGACTGTGAGAAGTTTTCAAAATTAAATCAAACAAGGTTAAAGAAATAATACTATGATCTTGTAAACCCTCTTCAATATTAGGTTGACGGGGAATATGTAAAGTTGTGAAATGTAAAAATAAAAGAAAATAAATACTGAAAAATAAAATTAAGAAACATAGAACTATGGATAGAGTACCCAAGTATGGTCGTCAAACAAATGTTGATGAAAAGGAATGGAAATTCTTATACCAACATTTTCAAATCTCACAAGGATAAGGTGAGATGGGTGGGATTATCAACTTGTGTTTATAGCCTAATCAAAATTTTCAATCAACCCTCAAGCAATAAATACTTGGGTCTGATGCTAATTTTATATTTAAGTGTTTCAATAAAAGAAAATAGAAAAAGTGTTGTAATGTGATTATAAACAGATTGATAAAAGACAATTTAAAAAGAAAAAGTAAATCTGAAATAACATTATGCAAGATCCAAAGGTGAGACCAAAATCAACAGATGATTTTATTTATTTTCATTCCATATTACAGTTGAAACCTTTCTTTACAAACCCCTGTGAGGGTAAGGACCAAAGTTTAACTTAGAATTCAATGGTGAAATTTTACATCAAACAAAGATGATTGATGTATTCAAAGAAAAGACCAAGACCAGAAAAATGTTTGATCAACCAAGCCACAAATGCATCATTCTCTTGACTCTGCAAAATAATTATAATCAACACTAAAAACTAATTCAAAAATCAAATCACATTTAACAAACTATCAAGACAAATGAGTGACATTTTGAATCATGTCAAATATCTAAGCTTCTTAGTCCTTCTTCTTGCCACCTTCAATATAACCTTGCTATCAATAAGAGGATTCAACTCTCATGTAATTCAAGAATGAATAAAGATGAATGAAATCTCACTTCAGAGAAAGAGCAAACATTTATCTTAATTTCCTCACTATTCCCTCCTCATCTATTATTCCTTGCCTTCTTCTTTTATTATTCAATGAGGTAGTTCAAGTGGTTCAACTGCCTTTTAGTTAGAAGACTAAATAATTTTAGTTAAGTAGGACAATTTTATTAAATAATGATAAAGGATAATAAATAAAAATTAATAGGTGGGGACCCCCTATGTATCTCTTTATTTGTTTAATTTTCAATATTCCCTTGATTCTCCATAATTTTAATATGCATGCTATGAGATCTCATAATCATAAAACACATATACATCCAACATCCTAAAATAGGCATGCTATAAATACACTTGTGCTTCCCAAAATATCATAATTATGGCAAAAGTAAATAAGGTTGTATGTTGTTTCAAAAAATATAAGTGTAAATATGTCCAACAACAAAAATGAAATAAAAGTGATGTCATAATACAAATTAAGAAATTATATTTTTTATGGGAGGTTGTCCTCCTCCGCTCATTGCCTTTTGATGAAACCACCCCGTGCATTTGTAAATATTCTTTGGAAGATTTCCTATCTTCATTTGTGGATACTTCAGGGTGCATATCACCAAAAGTGATCTTTCTTACTTCATCATTAGGTTTTAGGGGAAGGGAATTAATTGTATAGAAGGATGCATCTGAGGAATTTGAACTAATTGATATTGCAAGTTGTTTTTCTTTGCTTGGTTCAAGCTCTAGATATATGGTTTAAAATTTCTTGAGTATATGAGTAGAGTGAACCTGTGAGGTCACTGAAGGAACTTGTTGGACTAACTACTCGGGATGAAGTGGTGGAGGTAATGGTAATGAAACAGTGGGCCAACCATTGAAATGAGGTGGATAATTGGGAATCACAAGATTCCACCCATCATTGGCTTGAGGCTCAGGCTGCATAGACACATGAGGTTGTACATGAATGCTAGAAATACTGGGGTGGGGATGCAAAGGAGGTATGATAGGTGGTGGAGAAGGTTGAAAAAGTGCTTGGCTAGTTGAGTTTAGAAAACTGCTTTGTAGGAGTTGATTGAACTCCTCAGAATCAACATCGAAGTAGATAGAAAACTTTAGCCTTTTATTTCTACCCCTTTGCCAAGTAACATTTTTCCTCTATTCCAATTTCCTTTATTTCCCCTATTATCTTTGTTTCCTTTGTTACAATTGTCTCTGCTAAAGAAAATCATCTAGATGATCATAAGACTAAGTTAGTATATGCAGCTTATAGCCAGAAAAACATCAAAGGTTATCTTGCATAGTATATAATTTAATGATAGGTATGAGATAACCAACAATCAAGCATGCAAGCAGCAAAAGGGAAATTGAGGTAAAAGGGGGGAAAAGTCAAAGAAGAATCATGCAATATCCTCTACAATTATGCATCTTTGCAAAACAAAACATCCCTTATATCTTCACCAACTAATAATTACTTTGAACATGGGAATAATGATGAATTTAGGAGAGATAAAGGGGTTTGTAATGTATGAAAAATGAAATCAAATGATAGGAGTGTATGATGCATGTTCATAATCCATTGATTCTTCTTGAATTTCATTCACTTTCAATATGTACTTAACTCACAAACCTGTTTTCACTTATGTTTTCAAATTGATGCCAAGTACCCATCAAACATATTGTATACGTCAAATTTGTTGGATTACTGAGAGGGGGGGTGAATCAATAATAGAGAAATTTCTCTATTACTGATTCACCCCCCCTCTCAGTAGTCCAACAATTGGTATCAGAGTAGGTTCATTCATAAATCAGTTTAACCACCGAAAGGTAGATCATCGAGAGAAATAACATGTATAAAAATGGAATACCACATTTTGATGGAAAAAAATATGCATTTTGGAGCAGAAAGATGAAAACATATATACAGGGACATGGACTTGAAATTTGACAATCAGTTGTAGATGGATACAAAGAACCAGTAGTTTTGCCGACAAATGAAAGAGTAATAAAACTTGGTCAAAATAATTCCAAAGCCACAAATGAACTTCTGAATGGTCTTTGTGAATCAATATTCACCAAAGTTATACATTGTAAATTCGCTAAAGAGATTTGGAACAAACTTCAAAATATTTATGAAGGAGATTCAAAAGTCAAACCAGCAAAGCTTCAAACTTACAGAGGTCAGTTCGAACAACTAAAGATGAAGGAAGATGAGAATATTGCAGCTTATTTCTTACGATTCGATGAAACAATAAATGCAATGATAGGATTGGGAGAATAAATCAAAGAATCTATAATTGTTCAAAAGTTACTAAGATCTCTTCCTATGAGATTTGACCCTAAGATATCAGCACTAGAAGAAAGAGCAGATCTAGACTCAATAAGCATGGACGAACTACATGGAATATTCACAACATATGAAATGAGAACTGAACAGGAAAATCTAGATATAAAAGAAGCAACTTTCAAAGCATCCAAAAGGTCAAAGCAAAAGAGAAAGCTAAATGAAAAAGAACATAACAGCACCAGTGACATCTCAGAAGATGATGAAGAAGAGGCCAACTTCGTTAGAAGATTGAACAAGGGAACCAACGACATATATAGAGGTAAGTTTCCTTTGATTTGTTTTAATTATAATGGTATTGGTCATTTTGATAACAAATGTCCTCATAAGAAAAATAAGAGGAATGATGAAGATTACTCAAATAGCAAACAAACATACAAAGAAAAAATAACCACAGAAATTTTTCAAGAAAAACTTATGCACCAAAGAAGACATCTCATCATCAGATGAAGATGAAGTCAGTGACAGTGAGACAAAAAAAGTTCTATTCATGGTAGTAGAAGACCCTGACAAAGAAGACATCGAAGAATAATATGAAGAGGCCGAAGAATAATATGAAGAGGAAGAAGTTGACTACTGAGAAGAATTGTTGTGTTCCATAGAAGTTATAAGAAGAGAAACAAGGAAAAACAAGAAGCTACAAGTGGAACTAGACAAGAAAGAAGACACTCAGGAACTAGAACAAATGATCACAAATTTGAAGGTTCAAATAGAAGAAGATAAAATAATTAAAGAAGCACTCAAAGAAAAACTAGAAGAAAGAGACAGGATCATTGAAAAATTGGAAGCAGAGATTGTCACATTAAGAAAGGATGTTCAAAACAAAAATATGCAGAACAACTCAAAAGTTTTGGATGAAATTATCAATAGTCAAAAACCTCAACATGACAAGTCTGGACTTGGATACAATCAAACAGAAAAGGGATCAGGCTCCAAAACAACAGAACAAGAAACATATCCAAAAAGCTATGCAGAAACAATCAAAGGGGATAGGAAGATTACAAGGACACTCCTCCACCAAGAAGATTCAGATTTTAGAATCAACAACTGACATATAGGCCTCAGGAAGAAGAAGGATTCAAAAGAGAAACTCCTTTCAGAAGATCTTCAACTCCCAGGTATCAAACTATCTATTTTGGTTTATGTTATGCATGTAATAATTTTGGACATAAAGCTATGAATTGCAAAGCTAACAACAAGAACATAAAAGGGTTATCCAAGAAGGCCTAGTGAAACACAAAGAAGAAGTTACAACATGTTTGAATCATTGAGCACTGAAGTGGAATGCTACAAGTGTAACAACTTTGTACACATTGCCAAAGATTGCAAAATGATAATTCCTCCTAGAGAACCACAATAGAACAACAACAGTCACAGACATGAATCTCAGAAGAGAACATGGATAAGAAAGCAGAATCAATATAGCAATGAAGAATGCACACTCGCTCTACAAGCTAAGCAGAATAAATGTGGTTGGTATGTTTACAATGGTTGTTCAAAACACATGACAGGTGATAAAGACATGTTTCTTACATTAATAAATGAAAGAGATGGATCGGTCTCCTTCGGAAATGATGATTCATCTAAAATCATTGGAAACAAGAATACCAAGGCATAAAATGTTCTATTAGTAGAAGATATGAAACATATTCTTCTAAGTGTGAGTCAAATGTGTGACCAAGGTCATAAAGTTACTTTCGATTCAAAAAAGTGCGAGATAAGAAAATAAGGTTTAGGAAAATTGATTGCAACAACTACAAGAACTTCAAACAACATATATGTACTAAGTGAAATTGGAAATGAAAAGTGTTGTCTAGGAAAGGAAGATGAAAGTTGGCTATGGAACAGAAGAATGGGTCACATACAATTTCATGACCTTGTCAAAGTCAACAAAAAGGAAGCAGTTAGAGAAATACTCCGGATTACGAAACCAACCAACACTTTATGTAAGCAATGTCAACAAACAAAGCAAACAAAGACCATGTTTAAATCAAAAGAATATTCAACGAAGAGACCACTGGAAATTGTGCATACTGATTTAGTTGGACCAACTACTGTTGTTGGGTATTCTACCCTACGGACTAATAAGCTAGGGCTCTAATCTTATACGCAGATCATGACCCTCAAGACTTAACTTTTAACCTTCTACCCGAACCTGAAACCCCTTTCTTCACATGCATACAAGAGAAGAATAAACCAACCTTTTTCCGGACGGTTGAAGTAGATCCTCCGTTGAGCTTCTTATCCCCTTGCTGCTGCTGCTCCTTCCAAAAGCTTCCCTGCAATCATGACAAGACTATGCATGCATGCTACTGATCTATTATAGGGTTAGAGATAAAACATAAATCAAATTACATAG
>ML856517.1:19606-47199 GCA_009831015.1 Picea engelmannii
CCAAAAAGCCTCGTGTCCCGGCGGAAACTTTCCTGATTTTTTGCTTTGTTAGGTACCCGCGGGCTGTTTTGGGCTAGCCTGCGGATGCCCGCGTGCAGTATAAGGACAGCAAGCGGATGCCCGCACCCAGGGAGAAGTTAGGGTGCGGGTTGCTTGTTTTGAGTGGTTTTTTGAGGAATTGCTCAGCATGGCTTTGGCTAGGAAGAGGCACGAGTAGGCCTGATGCCAGGTAAGCAGGTATAGTGCAATTTAGGGTTATAACAACTACAATGAAGGGTTTAAAATGTGAGAAATAGATTATGTTATTAGTTGATGATTATACAAGAATGAATGTAGTTTGCTTTCTCAGGAATAAATCAGAAGCGTTTGAAAACTTCAAGGTCTACAAGGAATTGGTTGAAAATGAAATGGATTCAAAAATCAAATGTTTGAGATCTGATAATGGAGGAGAGTTCACTTCAAATGAATTTATGGACTACTACAGCAAGCATGGAATAAAAAGGAAATTCTTCGTTGCTAGGACACCTCAACATAATGGAGTTGTTGAAAGAAAGAACGGGACAGTATAAGAAATGGCTCGAACAATGTTAATGGATTCCAAATTGACAGATATCTTTTGGACACATACAATTCATACAACGGTTCACATTCAAAACAAAGTAATGCTTAGAAACAACATTGACAAAACTCCCTACGAGCTATGGAAAGGAAGACCAACAAATGTGAAGCAGTTCAGAGTATTTGGAAGTAAATGCTACATCAAAAGAGAAGATGGCAGAATGGGAAAGTTTGACTCTTGAATTTTATGGTGAATTAGTTGAATCAGTAATAGAGAAATTTAATCCTATTAATAATAGAGACTCATGAGGGTTCTCCAACTTCACATGGCATAACTCTCTAACCGTGAGGAGTTATGTGACGTTCCACATACCATTGGAAATTGCATGAAATGTACTATCCATATAGAATATTCTTACCTGCAAATATATCAAAACTCGTACCATTATCCATCAAACAAACTTGGGTCCATTACCCAAACCTTTGTGCTACCGAAATTTTCTACCGGACTTTCTTCAAGGGTTGACATCAATGACAACCAACACAAATAATCAACAAAATTATCCTGAAACTCTTCTTTTAAAATCACTTGTATTATTATAACAGAGCGGAAAATATGACATTAAATGATATATGATTTGGGACTTTGTGGAATAATGTCTAGAAAGTGAAGTAATGGGGGGGTTTGGTCATGTATCTATAAACAAATAAAAACTTTTCTTACTTTTCATATTCTTAACTATAGTTTAACCAAAGACTTAGAATAGTTTCCAATTAATAATCTTTGCGTTGATATTGTTGAAATCAAGACTATGCATCAAGCCTTACTCAACTCTTTTAAAACAATGTTGATCAATAAAAATATGTGCAGTTGTTCAAAAATAGAAATTATAGTCCAAGTTCTATGCGTCATCATATAACCAATATTTTCATAGTATCAAAACCAACATAGAGTTTCTTCGAATATGAAACCATGTATGAGGGCACCAACACTTTCAAAACAATCATTATAATCAATAGCATAACTCTGAATGGAATTTTTTTAATGTAAACACAAATTGAAAACCCATCATACAGAAGTCAAAACTATCATCTATACTACATGCCTCTGAAACTAGCAAAGGAATGTATCATATCATCACGGGTTCAAAACTTGGGCAAGAGCATATTCATAGTAAAGCTTAAATCGAAGTTTTCAAATCTGACCCAAAACTTGGCACAAAATAATACCATTATGAACATCATTTACTTTGAATTCAAAGTCGAAAATCCCAATTCCATAACTCAAAAACAACCATATATTCAAAACTTCAACACAAAGGCCTTCACATGTGACTATCAAGTCAAGGTTTCAAACCCAACCTTTAGCTTGGAAAAAATGATTACATCTATCTTCGAGACCAAAGTTAACAAAACTCTAAATGAAAAGTGTAAGTCATTTTAACAGATTATTCACTGGCAAAGCCTTGTGTATTATGGGTTTTAAACTTTTGAAAAATATACGATGAACCCACAAATTTTACTTTATTTACTCATCTCCAGTCAACAAACAACTGAGAAAACTTGAGTATTCAACTAGAATATCTCTTGCCAAACTATAATTGTGAAAAACCAAAATAACACTGTGATAACTTGAACCCTAGTCATTTTACCACATAATCTCAACTGGGTTCTTTCACAATAAGCCAGATTGATAATATTGCAGTTAAAAAAATGGAAAGTGAACAAATGAATGCTATCAAGATTTATTTCAAAGATTCTTCAACAGAATAAGAGGAAAGGAGAGAAAACATACTCAAAACCAATCCAAGCAAAGCCATCATAAATTATAATTCAAAGAAATAACATATTTGATGGATAAACGAGACGGTATTTACATACTTGTAACCAGTTGCTTAAATTCTTGTCAAAAGCCATTACAGACAATTATCAAATCACTAGGATCGGGCTTTCTTACTGGGGTCAGACTGTAACCTCTCACAAAAGCAGTGAAAATGAAATGTCAAAATTCAAAGAATAAGGGTAGAATATGCAGGGTGGTGGGTTAATTCCCACGTCCTTGTGAATTGAATGCATGGGCAGCCTCACGTTAACCCAAAATTCCTATTTGTATAAAAACCTTGCCATGTCATACTTTCACTTTCCAATGAGCGCGAAGACAACCAACCAAAAACAAGAACGAGTGTCAAGTATGCAAGAGAGCCATGTGCCATATCCATACAAATCACATCACAACTGCCATACCATCATAACCATCAAATGACGGTGCAAATCACATCTAGGGTTTGTATTATTAAACCACATTTATGACATAAACCAAATGCAATCCATTGAAATGTGTTGGTAGCGCCCAATGTGTAACATAAACCAAAGCTCGAATGGAAGCCCAAACAACACTTCATACCATGACTGAAAGCTCATATATATATATATATATATATATATATATATATATATATATATATATAACACATACCACATGCTATACAAATTTGATATTTGAGCTTATATAACACAATATAGCATAACCTTGTAACAAGAAGCTTGACATAACCATTTATCATATGGCATATAATATGTATTTGTTGCCATGTATTCATTGTTACTTGCAATATATACTTTCGAATTCTTGTCATGGAATTATATGAAACTTAGGAGAATATAGAAAACAGTTTCCATTCCTTCCTTATAACAAATAAATGCCTCAAGGATATAACCACAAGGTAATGATACGTCATGAGCATAGGTGTATGTAGTATGGAACCTTTTTTAAATTTTATGAACGTAACCTCAATCTTACATATGCAACCAAGCCAAAGAAGAACTCATAATAAAGCTAGATAAAAGAGAATATCATCATGCATATCATAAATGTAGATTTTCCTTTTAAATTTTACATGCATTTGTTGTGATCTTAGGAATAATTTAAAATAAATTGTTCACATATTTTCTCTTGTAGGGGTCCCACCTACTAATTATATTTATCATAATATTTTTTAGTGTTCCTTGCAATCATTTGTAGGCTAAATAATTAGTGGCAAGTTTACAAGTCAACCTCTGGCGACTCCACAAGGTAGTCAATTTACTAATTGGCTAGAAATTTATAATTTCTGGTTTTGTTGTAAAATCATATTTGCTGACCATTTTACTTTCACAATGATTTTTTGATATGCTCTTGCAACGATACTTATGGAGGGTAGAAAGGGAAATTAGAAAATTGGGAAAGAGCTATGATCATCAAGTTTAACAAAGAAACTGTAGATATAGGCAATTACTACAAAAGTAGCGATGTCGACTAAAGGAAAATCATTTGTCTCTGTTATTCATAGTTTTTTCAATGCAGGAAAACAAAATATTTTGCAATCAACATGATCAAATAAGTAACTTGATTGATCCAGCTTGACCCAAAACACTTAAAACAAAAACAAAAAAACAAAACTAAAAATATTATAAAATTGAAAATTTTAATATACAAGCAGAAAAAAAAGGTGTCAAAAGCAATAAGAACGTATCAACAAATAAATCTAAGTTCAAGGATCACAGTGGTTGACGGTAGATGTTTGTTCCATCAAGTTTGACCATCAAATTAAAAAAAAAATGATAATGAAAAAAATATAAATAAAGTAAACAATTATAGACAAAGGCAAATGGATAAATTAAATAACATAAAACAAGCAAAATGTAAAATATTCACTTTGTTAAATTTATTTATTTATGTACATGGGAAGGGGAAATCATCAATCTAGTACTCAAGTGGGATGATACTTAGCATAGAGGAATGCATCATTCATTTTATATGCATGTTTCATAATTTGGAAGGCATTATGAAAAGGATACTCACCGAGTTACCAACCAATAGATGCGCATGGAGAGGACAAAGGACCTATCAAAACCCAAAAAAAATGGTTATCATCTTGTAAGACTTTCCAACCAACAAGATGAGCTTTGTACCTTCTATTAAAGGCATTATTGTGATCAAGGATCTTAGGTTCATGGTTCAGAGTTCAAACGTCAAGAATAGGGTTAATGGACTCATCAAACATCTTAAAATCATCTGTTATAATCTTCTCATCATGAAAAGAATCATCATGCTCCAAGGAAGAATATAAGGGATTTAAAAGCATACGGAGTCCCTCGAAATCATCAACATCATCAAAGGAAAGTATGCACAAAAGAGAGGTATGTAAATTAGTGTCGAGCTCCTTAACTTCTCTTGAGCGAAACAACGGATTCAATTTTTTTTTCTTACTAGAAGATCTTGATCAAACTCACAAGGATCTTAAAAAGGAGATTCATCATGTATATTAATAGAATTGAAAGGAGCCTCATCGACTAGATCTGACCATTCATTAATATCATACAAAAATTTGTCATAGAGGGGATTGAAGAGGTAAAAATCAACTTTATTAGCGTAATCAACCTCCATGTTGTATGCACATTGATAAGTGACTTCATATAAACCTCGCTCTTGGGATTGGGTTTGTCTAATAGTTTTTAGGATGGTGATATTTGGAATGTGAGAGATGGATTGTTCGTCAAACATTATGATATGCTCGTGATCATCTTCACATTAGAATTCTTGATTAAAGATGGTAAAGGTATTATAATTAGGCCTTAGGTGAGAGGGGTCCAAGGATCTCTCAAGATGAACCTATTTTGAAAATCGACATTCGAGGGAGAATATGTGATTTTTTAAATCTTTAATGACAAACATTAAGGATGACAAATATTTATGCAAATTACAATCACCAAAGGAGAAACTTGTTCTGTGCATTTTCTCTTCAAATTCAAGACAAATGATTAAGGCTAGTTAGAGGTTTTGAACATTCTTCTCCTCCATCGCCAATGGTAAAGAGGAGGTAAAATATCATAATAATGCAAGAGAGTAACCAAATTAGTTGGATGAATTGACAAAGAAATTTGATTGTACAACTTAATAAACCTAAGATTAAAATCTCAAATACTTTCACTCTCCTTGGTGTGCAATTGATTGAATCTCTTAAGGTGCTCATATGGGTTATCAAAATGTCCAAAGGTTGAGATAAACCAATAAGAAATTTTGGACCACGTGGAGATACATTGATCAGAAAGATTGGAAAACAAGGAAGCAACATTATCGTGAAGGGATTTTTTAAAGAGGAACATGCAACTGTCATTTTCATTAACTCTGAGGATGGTGCGAGCATTTAAAAATGCATGAAGATCTTCTTCCACTGTAACAATGTTGTCACCATAAAATAAAGGCAAATGTTCCTTGAATTTATGAGGTAGAGGATTAATCGTGTAAGTGAGCTTCAAAGGGGTAGGTGTAAGCCACGAGTAATTGTCCAGATCTTCCTCAAATTTGAATATTCCATATTTGTGTATCACCTTCCTAGGAGTAGTGTTTGAGACTATAGGATTACAACCACTATATATGGTCCCAATCAATTGAGAGATAAAAGTTTGGCTAGAACTAGACATCTTCCCTTTCTCAGATGAAGAGAATAAAAGGGGATTTGAAAGAGCTTAAAAAGGACAAGCAAGGGTGAGCCATAAAAGATTATTGACCAATACTTTTTCCCTTCCTATTTATAGTAAATGATTATATTCAGGAGACTGACCTCTCATTCTTCAAGGAGAACAAGTTTGAATGGTCATAAGATATGATATTACTGAGTTGGCCTATTTTGAGCTTGCCTTTGTTGAGCCTCCCACTATTCTCTAATTCAAGCATCTTTAGCAATAACTTCCCAAGAACGATGAAGTTCTTCATGATTGTGAGCAGTTTAAAAAAATAAATCAAACAAGGTTAAATAAATATTACTCTGATCTTGTAAACCCTCTTCAATATTAGGTTGATGGGGAATAGGTAAAGTCATGAAATTTGAAAATAAAATAAAATATATACAGCAAAAAAAAAAAAAAAAAGAACCAGAAAACTATGGACAGAGTTCCCCAGTATGGTTGCCAAATAAATGTTGATGAAAATGAATGGAATTCTTTATACTAAGATTTTCGAATCTCACAAGGCTAAGGTGAGATAGGCAAGATTATCACCATGTGTTTATAGCTTAATCAAAATTTTCAATCAGCCCTCAAGCAATAAGTACTTGGGTTTGATGCTATTTTTATATTTTAATTGTTTCAACAAAAGAAAATAGAAAAAGTGTTGTAATGTGATTATAAACATATTTATAAAAGATAATTTTAAAGAAAGCAAATATGAAATAACATTATGTAATAGATCCAAAAGTGAGACCAAAATCAACATATGATTTTATTGTTTTCATTCCATATTACAAATAAAACCTTTCTTTACAAACCCCTGTGAGGGTAAGGACCAAAGTTTAACTTAGAACTCTACAGTGGAATTTTATATCACACAAAGATGACTGGTGTCTTCAAAGAAAATACCAAGACCAGAAAAATGTTGGATCAACCAAGCCACAAATGCATCATTGTCTTGACTTTGTAAAATAATTCTAATCAGCACTGAAAACTAATTCAGGAATCAAATTACAATTAACAAACTATCAAGACAAATGAATTACCTTTTGAAGCATGTCAGATATCTATGCTTCTTAGTCCTTCTTCTTGCCACCTTTAGTATAACCCTGCTATCAAAAAGAGGATTCAACTCTCATGTAATTTAGGAATGAATAAAGATAAATGAAATCTCACTTCAGATCAAGAGAAAACCTTTATCCTAATTGCCTCTCTATTATCTCATCATTTGTCCTTCCTTGCCTTCTTATTTTATTATTCAATGAGGTAGTTCAAGTGGTTCAACTACCTTTTAGTTAGAAGGCTAAATAATTTTAGCTAAGTAGGACAACTTTATCAAATAATGATAAAGGATAATAATTAAAAGGTGCAACTTTATGGTCTCATGAATAATTAAATGGTTAAATTTAAGTTGCACCATTTTGTACTATCATGCATGTTTATGGTAAATAGTTAATAACGTAACAATGACTTTGATTGCATAGTAAATTGGTGCGAATTTGGGTGGTTAAGAGAAGTACCCCATATCCTTAAAGTGCACAAAGGGTATTTAGTATGTTACAGAATGGTATCAAAGGTTTTGGTTATAACAATGGGGTTGTATGAGCTAGAATTCAACTATATATGAAGAAATTGTAGTTATGTGACAAGTGTTTGACATAATTTCTCATAAAAATAATTGGGGGAAATAGTGTTTGATGCTTGCAAATGGTGAATTGTGTTGCACAATTACCGGATTAGAAGGTTGTTAGATTATTTGGGTAGCTTAAGGAGCCATAAAAAAAGAAATGACTGAATTTTGGAGTTAGCTATGAGGAAATTCTAGGAAAATGCAGTTTGCAGGCCAAGTGTTTGATAAAATGTCCACGAGGGGAAAGGACTATATCAAGCCATAACTCCTAGTTTAAAATCCCAAATTGGGTATGGATGTAGTCATGGGAAGACTAATTTATAAGGGAATAACTTGTATGGCTCAAATCTTGGAGAAGTGCTTTAGAATTATTCAAAGTTTGAGAAGAAAGAGGGACTTAGCATTGATTTGATAAAACCTATGAAGTCCATAACTACCAACATTTGAAAGAAAATGATACAGACCTGGAATTGAGATGTATCTAACAATTTTATTGGTGTGCACACTTCTTGAAGAAATAGAGCTACAACAAGGACAAGTAAAAAAAATGAAGAATATTATTGAAGAGGAGACATGGAAGATGGAAAAAGACATGACATCCACAAAGAAGAAGTTAGATGCCTGAATATGAGCATAGAAGAGATAGAGTTTGATGAGCATAGAAAGAGAATGAAATCATTAGAGTTGGTAGAAACTATAAGGATCTTGAAGATGGAGGTGTAGATTTGTAAAGATGATAGTGAGAGGATGTTGAAAGCTCAAGAGGAGAAAAATCAATTGAATAATTATCTCCTACGGAGCTTAAATCACTTACAAAATAAAATGAAGAATGGATCAGGTTCAAGGTACGAGGAAGGAGGCATAGTCCATTCAATAAGACAAGATCATGGAAGATATCGACACTCAAGAAGTGCTACCAAAACTCAAATACATCATTACTCACCAACACATTAAGCAAGGAAGACACATGCATATGAAGAATCACACAGTAGCCCATAAGTGTCTCCATTTAGACATCAAAGGAGAAGGTATGGGAAAAACTAGTTGAAGGATAGTTTAGGGAGATCAAGCCACCAACCTTTAATGGTGAAAACAATATGGGAGAGGATGTTGAAGATTACTTGTGGGGAATGAGGAAGTATGTTTAAATGCAAAACTACTCATCCAATCTAGAAGCCAAAATTAATATATACAACTTACAAGGGAAAGCATCTATGTGTTGGGACCAACTAGTGCAAGTTAAGCACATTGATGAGAGGATAATTTCTTAGAAGCAGTTCGAGAAGTATTTTTAGTAGCAATATCTTCTTGATAATTACTATGACAAGAAGATGCAAGAATTTTTCGAACTCAAGCTGGGAAATATGATTGTGGAAGAATTTGAAAATAAGTTTTTGGACATGCTAAGTTATGCTAGCTATATTAAAAATGAGAAGGAAAATATACTAATATTTCTAAATGGATTTCTTGCATTATACAAAGATAAAATTCAGTTTAATGAAACTAAGATTCTTGAAGAGATAATCATGAAGTATAAATACTAGTCTAACTAGAGAAAAGGAAGAGAATATTTCTAGAAGTCTTGGAGAGATAAGAAAAAGGACAATAAAGATCATTAGAAGAGAGAATTTCAATCTCCTTTCTTCAAGAACAGTCCTAATACATATCAACAAATCCAACCATCTCAGACTGGATCTAAGATGGCAGAATCCTAAGGAAAAAGGGCAAGGTAGCCAATAAAATGTTGGGGATGTGAAGGAAACAATTTGTATAGAGGTTACCCTCAAAAGGAATGCAAGGGGAAGAATGTTCACAACATACAAGAGGCAACTATAGTGGAATATGTGCGTAGGAACATCCTAAGAATATATGTCGCCTTGGAAAATTAATAGGTTGACCATCAATCACACATGATTGAGGTTGAAGGTAAGATTACCAATAAACCTATTGAAATTTTATTTGATTCAAGAGCAACTCTTAGTTAAATTTCCCCTTATTTGTTTAAAACATTTCATTTGAACAGAAGTATGATAAATCATGGTTGGTTCAATTGGATATTGGAACCAAAAGGAAAATTAATGAGATTGTCAAAGCTTGACATTAGATATAGATTGTGTCAACACTATTGTAGACTTGAACGTAATCACCCTTGGTTCATATGATGTTCTTATTGGAATCGACTGGTTGGATGCACATCATGTTGTCCTAGATTAACGTAATAATACTTTCATTTGTCTTGATGAAGAAGGAAAGGAGAGGGCAGTGAAAGGCATTCTTAGACCCATTTCTAAAAGGGATATTCCATCCTTACAGGTAAAGAGATGCTTCAAGAAAGGGTTTCAATTGTATACAACTCATGTGGAAGAGTCAAGGATGTGTATAAGTCCAAATTTCGAGGACTGAGGATTGTCCAATGCTACAAGAGTATGCATATGTCTTTGGTAAAATACTAGGTTTACCACCAAAAAGAGATATTGATGTCGTATTGATTTGATTGGATGCACATCATGTTGCACATTAATGAGATTCTCAAAAGTTTTGATCTGGATTTTATGAGCTGAACGAAATGAATACATATTATTAAAAGATGCTTAACACAGAATAACAGAGATACAGTAAAACTGGTTTTCTATTCAATAAGGAAATAAGATGAAATTGTAAAATACAATGAAAAACAAGCTTGCTGGAATGGTGGTGGCTTATCTCTGAGAAGAGATGTGATGAATACACTCATTTGCAAGAAGATGATTACAATGAGGCTCTGAAGGCCTTTTTACAATAAACAAGAATGTCGAAAACCCTAGACATCCAAAAACCTAACTCTAGGAGATGAAGCGCCAAAAGTCATGTGGGCACCGTTTGGGTAAGTTAGTACATCAACTTCCTGGGGTTGTAACTTTTGAATACGATCTCCATTTTAGGTGCACGATAACCCGTTGGAAATTTCTACACATTTTTACTATGGCGGGACCCTAAAAACGTTGTTTAGGGCCTCAAAACAGCCCCGCAAGTTAGGGACTCGAAAACTAGGAAAAAAAACTACCAAACTGGAAAACTGCCAAAATGAACTGGTTGGAATAGGTGGGAGGCCACCGACATCCATATAGATCAATCCTTCCCCCTTAGGAATCAATGGTCTCCATTGCGTTGATTTCCCCCATCAGATGAGGAAATTTCTGATGAATTTGGCCCCGGGTGAACCACTTCCCTTGGTGTAGGAGCTGCCCTGCCTTGACAACTCGATAAAGCTGGACCCTTTGCTGTCAGGTGCCCTTGATCTGTGTGTCAACAATTCGATCATTGGATTCTTGTTGCATGTAGTCAGGGTTGATCTTTGTTGGTTTCAACTGCTCTGCTATCTCTGAGGTGTCCAATAATGGTGGGAAATATGGTCGAAGGAGAGACAAGTTGAAGACTGGGTGCAGGCCAAGGAAAGGGGGAATGTTGAGCGCAAAAGAATTGTCACCCACAGCCTTGGTGATGGTGTATGGCCCATACCGGAGTGGGTGAAGCTTTTGATGGGGACCTGTAAGGCGTTCTTTTTGTCAGTGAAACCAAACTTTGTCGCCCACCTGAAACTTATGTGGCACCCGGTGTTGATCATGGCGTTGCTTGTACTTGGCATTGGACTTCTATAAAATATCATGAACCTGTTGGCGGATGTGATGGATCCTTTCAATGAAACTGGTGGATTTGTCAGCTTCTTGTGGAGCAGGAGATGAGTAGGCCGAGGTGTTCGCCAGGGGTAGTGCAACATCCATGGGGCCCAATGGTTGGAATCTCAACCCCACCTGAAAGGGGTTGTGGCCAGTTGAGCTATGCAATGCTCGGTTGTGGCCAGTTGGACATATGGAATACTCTCATCCCATGTGTGGGGGTGCTTGGAATTGTACATGTGCATGATATGTATGATCATCCGATTGACGACCTCAGTTTGGCCATCTGTCTGGGGGTGGAAGGCAATGGATTTGGTGAGCTTGGTATCCAACAATGACTAGAGGCTCGACCAGAATGTGTTGAAGAACCGACTATCCCGATCTGAGACAATGGTTTGTGGGATCCCAAATTGTACCCAGAAGTGTTCAAAGAAGAGCTTGGTAGTGGCTTCTATAATGATGTTCTTCTTGCAGGCGGCTAGAATCGCCATCTTGGAAAAGCGATCAACAACCACAAAAACACAGTCATTTCCCCTCTTGGTAGATGGAAGGCCTGACATGTAGTCCATGGAGATGGATTCCCATGGATTTCCAGGAGTAGGAAGAGGGGTGTACAGGCCCTGTTTCTTAGTGGTCGGTTTGGAAATAGTGCAAGCGGTGCAGGACCTGATATACTTGTCGACATCTTGTCGAAGTTTCGGCTAGTAGAAATGTTTTTGCAGCATTGTCACTAGCTTTTCGACACCAAAGTGTCTTGCCACCTGACTGTAGTGAGCTTCCAAAATCGACTTCACGCGATCGCTTGATGGAACGCAGAGATGGCCCAGATGGCACAATAGCCTGTCCTGAAGATGGAAATTAGCGACCATTGAGTTTGCTCCCAACATTTGGTAGGTGGTGGAGAAGTCAGGGTCTGTCTCATAGAGGTGGGGCCATCCAGAGGTCTCACGGCCGTAAGATTCTAGCACCATGGTGACTGTTGCAAATAGAGGTCGGCTGAGGAAATCAACAACTCAATTGGTACTTCATGTTTTATACTTGATGTTGAGGTGGAACTACTATAAGTATGTGGATCACTTTTGATGGCGGTCATTCTGTAATTTTCCTTGGGTTTGCATGAACTATAGTGGCTTGTGATCAGTGTGGATGATTATCTCCTTCCCCTGAATGTAATGTCTCCACTCGCGGCAGGCTCACACAATGGAGTACCTTTGTCATAAGTAGGGTAATTACGAACAACATCTGATAGTTTCTCACTATGATACGCCACAGGGTGGTCGCGTTGAGTGAGAACGACACCCACAACATAGTCTGAAGCATTTGTCTCTATCTCAAAGGGATGTTGCAGGTTCGGTAATGAAAGTACGGGGGATGAGCACAAACACCACTTCAAATCATCGAAGACTTGTTGTTGGGACATGCCCCACACAAATTTTGTCTTACCGCCACCTCTGGTTACTTGGTTGAGGGCCCATGAGATATGAGAGAATCCCAACATGAACCTACGATAGAAATTGGCGAGGCCCAAGAAGCTATGAAGCTCAGTGAGTGTGGTTGGGGTTGGTTACTCACGGATGACCTAGATCTTGGTTGGATCCACATGCACACCATGTTGATCAACAATGTAGCCTAAGTAATGGAACCTGTCCATGCCAAAGGATCATTTTTCCTAGTTTGCATATAGTTTGTGTTGTCGCTGGGTGTGCAGAACGTGTTGAATATGTTGCAAGTGTGTTGCCTAAGTATTGTTGTAGATGAGGATGTCATCCAGATACACCACTACAAAAGTACTGGTGAAATGTCACAGGATATCTTTTGTCATCCTTATAAAAGTTTTTGGAGCATTTGTCAAACCAAAGGGCATGACCAACCATTCAAAAAGACCTTCTTTTGACTTGAAAGCAATCTTCCATACATCTATATGTTCTATTGGGACATGGTGGTAGCCAGACTTCAGATCAATCTTACTGAAGTATTTGGCCCCCTTGAGCTGATCAAGGAGGTCGTCGATTCGGGGAATCAGGTACCAGTTCCGGACTGTGATTTTATTCAGGGCCTGGTAATCAGTGCAGAGTCGCCAGGTCTCGTCTTTCTTCTGCACTAGTATGATTGGGATTTCACAACACAATGAGATGGGATGGATATGCCCCTTGTGGAGAAGCTCTTGGATCTGCCTCTTGATCTCCTCATTCTCTAACAGAGAGCAATGGTATACCGGCCCATCGGGTAGCGGTGCGCCTGGGGTCAGGTCGATGGGATGCTTGACCTGGCAGTGTAGAGGTACCCCGGTAGGAGAGGAGAAGATATCTGAGTATTCTTCCACGACCTTATCCACTTGGTTTTTTTGTATGGAGAGATCGGTCGCAGAGGCCCTGGATGTGGATGCAATCTTTCGCTTACTCTGAGAGCAAATCACGAAGAAAAGAAATTTCCCGGTCTGAGAGATGACCTTCCTGCATTGCTTGGCAGAGATCAAGGAAATAACACTAGGAGGGACTGCCTCGGGTATCCTGTACAATTTCCTATTCAAAGTAATAATAACACTATGAGGCCTAGACTCATATAAAGGACGATGTTTCCATAAATAAGGTTGGCCCAAAAGAATATTACAAACTTCGAGAGGAGCAACATCACACAATACCTCATCTTTGAAGGGCTTGATGTCGTATGACAGTCGACACTGTTGGATGACATGGAGATCGCTTCCTTGGTGTAGGGATGCGGGTGTGGCGTTGTCGGCAACGCCAATCGCTTGATGACCCCTGCTAAGATGAGTTTCTTCTGGCTACCTCTATCAACGATGAAGTGAAGAGGGGTGCCTTTTACCCACATCTGCAAATGGAAAAGGTGCTCGCCTTCTTCTGGCTCGTCTGGTTCACTAGGCTGGAGCTTGGTGGTAAAAACGATGGCACTGGGTTCCGCATCAATGATTCGTCTTCCCCTTTCTAGTTCTGACTCAGAGTCAAAACCCGCATCTGATTCAGAGGCTTTCACTTCGACCACCAGCAACTGCTTTGAGCGACAATCAACAGTGTTATGCCAAGGGCTCTTATGGAAGTTGCACCACTTCCTCGTATCCTTCTTTGTCTTTTTGGTGTCCTTATTTGCTTGTGGATTGGGTTGGTTGTCCTGATACTGTCAATATGTTTTGCCCTTTGTTCTGTAGGTTGAGGCTGCCCTTTCCTGGTTTTTGCTGCGAGGGGTTCCCAGACCCAAATTGTCGCATATTTTGTTTGAGCGTCTGCTCGATTTTGACTACATATCGATAGGTCGCGCTCAAGGACGAGATGTCCAGAAATTCCATTTCGGTCTGGATGTATCTATGTAGAGCACCGCGATACTTGAGCACCAAATGTTTCTCTAAATCTTTGATACCCAGCTTGGTGCACACGGTATGGAAGATATTTGTGAAATCTGGGACTACTTGGTCTCTTTCTTGCTGCAGTGTGGTCCATTTGGTATACAAGTCATCATAACTTCCAACAGGGTAGTATTGTTCCTTAATATCATCCTTGAAGGATTCCTAGGTGGCCATGACTGTAAATAATGAGGTTTCCTTTGTTTCCTTTTGCTCAAAGAAATTTTCCCACCAATCTTTGACACGGGGAACGACTTTGAGGAGCGCAAAAGTAATTTTTTCTCTATTTGAAAAGTTATGGACATAAAAATACCCTTCTAGTAGATTCAACCACTTGTCTACAACATCTGTGTCTATCTGACCTTCAAATATAGGAATATCGAAGTTGATTTGTACCTTGAAGGGGGCGGTGCCTCCGCTCGAGGAAGATGCATAGCTTATTGGTAGCCAAAGAAGGATTTACACGAAACTATCCATCATCTCGTTCCTCTGTTGCGTGAGGGATTCCTCAAGCAACATTTTGAAAGGATCTCATGTCCTATCATATTTCTTTTCTCTTGCCATGAGAGGTCGTTTAGGCATGCGAGATATTTTGTCCTCAAGAGAAATAAGCTTGAGACCCAATTCTTTGTACCCTGACCTCATTGGGGACATGCATTAAGACGATAAGGACCAGACCGCTCTGATACTAGTGATCCATATTTTATGAGCAGAACGAAATGAATACAGATTATTAAAAGATGCTTAACATAGAATAACAGAGATACAGTAAAATTGGTTTTCTATTCAATAAGGAAATAAGTTGAAACTGTAAAATGCAGCGGAAAACAAGCTTGTTGGAATGGTGGCGGCTTATCTCTGAGAAGAGATGTGACGGTTGCACTCATTCAAAAGAAAATGATTACAATGAGGATCTGAAGGCCTTTTTGCAATAAACAGGAATGTCAAAAACCTTAGACATCGAAAAACCTAACCCTAGGAGATGAAGCGCCAAAAGTCATGTGGGCCCCATTTGGGTAAGTTAGTACAGCAACTTCCCGGGGTCATAACTTTTGCATACAATATTCGTTTTAGGTGCACGATAGCCCATTGGAAAGGTCTATATGAGGACTACACATTTTGCTGCGATCCATCAAAGAGCATTTTTTATTGCAAAGAGCCCTAAAAACATTGTTTAGGGCCTCAAAACAGCCCCGCAAGTCAGAGACTCGAAAACTAGGAAAAAAATCTGCCAAACTAGAAAACTGCCAAAATGAAGTTGGAATAGGTGGGAGGCCACCGACGTCCATATGGATCAGGTTTCACATTAGATATTAATGGTGTCAACAATGTTGTATACTTGAACATAATCACCCTTGGTTCATATGATGTTCTTATTGGAATGGACTGGCTGGATGCACATCATGTTGTCCTAGATTATCATAATAAGACTTTCACTTGTCTTGATGAAGAAGAAAATGAGAGGGCGGGGAAAGGCATTCATAGACCCATTTATATAAGGTATATTTTATCCTTACAACTAAAGAGACGCTTCAAGAAAGGGTTTCAATTATATGCAGCTCATGTGGAAAAGTTGGGAATGTGTGTAAACCCAAATCCTAAGTACTTTCCAGTGTTGCAAGTATCTGGGAAAATACTAGGTTTACCACCAAAAAGAAATATTGATGTCTTATTGACTTGTTGCCTAGAGTTGCTCTAGTATCTAAGACTCCAAACAAAATGAGTACACTTGAATTGAAGAAGTTGGAAATGAACTAGAAGAATTGTTAAAGAAGGGGTATATACACCCAAGTGTTTCTCCTTCAAGAGCACCAATACTCTTTGTAAAGAGGAAAGATGGGACTTTGTGATTGTGCATTGATTTTAGACCATTGAATAATTTAGACTGTTGAACAAGATCGTCATGAGAAATATGTTGCCTCTACCAAGAATTGATGGTTTATTTGATCAATTGAGAGGAGCAAAGATATTTTCAAAGATAAATATGAGATCAAGCTACCTTCATATAAGGATAAATGATGAAGACGTCGGTAAGAGAAATTTTAGAACTAGGTATGGGAACTATGAATTTGTAGTGGTGCCATTTGGATTGGAAAATGTACCAGTTACTTTCATGTGCCTAATGAATGGAATATTTAAAAATTACTTGGATGACTTTGCCATTGTATTCCTAGAATAAATTCTTATTTATTCAAAGTCATAGGATGAGCATAAAGAGCACTTGAGGTTAGTATTACAAGTACTAAGAGAGCATCAGTTGTATGTGAAGTTAAGCAAGTGTTCCTTTTATCATAGGTAGATTTAGTACTTGGGACACATCATCTTTGATGAAGGAATAGCAGTAGATTGAGAGAAGATTGAAGCTATTAGGGAATGGACTACACCTAAGAACATAGATGAGGTAAGGTCATTTGTGGTGCTTGTTGGATATTATAGAATATTTATAAAGGATTTTCCAAGATTTCTCATCTAATTACATCTCTATAGAAGAAGGGAATTAACTTTGAATGGAATTATTTATTAGTACACCCATTCTTAAGACTGTTGATCCAAATGAATATTGTATGCTATGTACATATGCTTGCAAAGAGGGACTTGGTGGAGTTCTTACTCGGGATGGGTGTGCGATCTATTATAAATCTAGGAAGATTAAGGAGCATGAAAAGAACTATGTCACAAATGACTTAGAACTCATTGTAATAGTTAATGCACTAAAAATGTTGAGACATTACTTGATGGGGAGACAGTTTGAATTAAGAACATACCACAATGGTTTGGAAAATTTATTTTAACAACAGACTTTCAATGCCAGGAAAACAAGACGACTAGAATTTCTCAGAGAATACACATTTGATATCAAACATATTAGAAGTGAGGAAAACAAGGTTGATGGTGCACTCAACAAAAGAATACATGAAATGCATGCTACAACCATTTTTTCCGACGAAAGAAATCGCGGGAAACCCTCCGAGTACTTCCACACATTTTGTGGATGGTAAACGGGGTAAACAGTCTGCCCTGTTACGGAGCCTAACCCCAAGGAGATCAAGAGAGTCGAACCTGTGACCTCCTGAATTGATCAATGGGGTAGAGATCTCACATCTAGCTCAATACTGCTTAAGCTAACCCTTGGAGCTATGCTACAACCATTATTGTGTTCAAATTTTATTTGAAAAACAAAATCCTTGAGGTTGTTACCTTCGATGAGCATTAACTTCATATCAAGGAAGGATTACAATAAGAGAATTATGACATAGGTATGAGGGATATAAGTTGGAAGAAAATGACCTTCTTATCATAAAAACAAAGTGTATGTTCCTATTTTGTGAATTAAGGAAACTAGTTTTAAAGAAATGCATAATGCTCCATATGTTGCACATCCTAGTTATTGGAAGACAATTGCAACCATAAGAAGACAATATTTTTGGTCATGAATGAAAATGGATGTGGTTGATTATATAGTTGGGTGTTTAGAATGTCAAAGAGTTAATGTCGAGCACACACTTCTAGCAAGATTACTACAACCATTACCAATTCCAAAGTGGAAGTGAGAAGTGGTAACTATTGATTCCATCACTAATTTGCCCAAGACAACAAGACAATATGATTCAATAATGGTAGTGGTGGACAAATTAACTAAAGTTGCTCAATTTAGTCTAGTTAAGTTGGCTCATAAAAAAGTTTTTATGACAAAGATTTACTTGAAGGATATTTTTAGGTTGCATGGGATACCTAAGGCAATTTTTTCAGAAGAGATCCATAGCTTACCTCAAACTTTTGGAAAGGATTATTCAAGGATTTTGATACCAATCTAAACTTCAGTACAACCTATCATCCACAGACCGATGGCCAAATAGAGTGATTCAATCAAGTGATTAAAGGCATGTTAAGGATGTATGTTATGGGTAAGCCATATAAGTGGGAGGGTTACTTACATCTAGTAGAATTTTCCTACAACAATGGATATCAAGTTTCACTAGAGATAAGCCCATTTGAGGAATTGTATGGTAGAATGTGTAATAGTCCAATTAGTTGGGACAATCTAGCAAACAATGCATTACTTGGGCCATAATTTCTTAGAGAAATGGAAGAGAAAATAATTAAGACCAAGCATAATTTGAAGGCAACACAAGACATGAAAACAAGTTATTCAAATAAAGGTAGAATACCAAGGGAATTTGTATTTAGGGAGAATGTGTTTATGAAAGTGAAGCCAAAGAAAAGTTTGTTGAAGTTAGGGAGTTGCATTAAATTTGCAACCATATATTGTTGTCCCTTTGAGATCCTATATAGGATAGGACCCACGGCATACATGTTGCATTGTTTGTTACCACAAAAGTGCATAATGTGTTTCATGTGTCGTTGTTGAAGAAGTATGTGCATGATCCTAACCATCTCATTGATTAGACTTTGATTCAGTTGGAACCAAAAGGATACTTATAGGTACATCTGGTGTGTATATTGGATATGAAGGTCATTGTACTTAAAAATAGAGTCATAGAGAAAGTAAAGGTCTAATGGATTTGCTACAACCCTGAAGGAGCAACGTGGGCACTGGAGGATGTGATGTGGGAGGCATATCCGCATTTATTTTGAAAACTTTTGATGTAAAAAAATTGTTGTTATTGTATATAATGATGATGTGCATTGAGGACTATGAAAAATATAGGGGGAGGGGAATATAATACCCTAATTTTAATCCCCAATTCACTATTGTGTATGTACATGACAAATGGATATAAGCCAACAAATATAAATTGTAACTAAACATTGAATGATAATAAAATACGTTGTCAACTACAAAAGAAATGGACAAAACGAATGGGGGATATAAATCCACAAGAGGGGAAAGAGAAGGGGCCTTAAGAAGGTTGAGGAAAAGGACCTTAGTAAGCGATTTAAGATAAATTCTTTGTAACCATAATTATGTCCTTTGATTATTAGCTAATTGTTGTTTAATTAAGCCTTAGGGGGTTAGCACATGAAGGAGGTATGTGGGCCTTTGCAAGGTTACATGATCCCTTCATGACATGCAACTTAATATTTACCTTTTGTCATGCAAGTAATTTTTTTTATTTAAATTAAGGAAATGGGAAGAAATTTCAAAAGGATGGGTGGCATTTGAATTAGTAATGAGCCTGAACTATCATGAGTTCAAATTACCTTACAAACTATCATTCATCTATGAAATCGGGAGACTTGTCCCTGAGCGAACTACCATGGGAACATTTATTCAAATTATGGGAAGACCCCACAAATTATGTGAAAATTGTAGTAGTTAACCGTTGAAATTGAGAAATTTGCTATAGTTGATAATCCCTAGAACCCCAACGGTGAGATTTCTTGGCCACACTATGTTAGAGACTTGGAAGGAAGTGGGATAGACTGAGGTACTACTAAGAAAAGAAGGGGATCCTATTCATTGGGTTGTGCATGTTGATGGGGTAGAGGGTTGTCGATTCAGATTGTTGTAGGTGTAATTATTGGCTATGAACCTGAGATTTGGGCTATGGGAGGAGAAATGAGAGCCATCCATAAGAAGAGTTTTCCCTTGTGGATTCATAGCCTCAACTCGGGGGTGGCCTCTATTTCAAAGAGAATTGGTGCAACGGGGAGCCTATGGTAGGGTGGAACATCCATATTCTACAACCAATTGTTGGAAAATTCCAAACATGTAAGTGTTCATAAATGTATACATGAATTGTGTTGAATTAATATTGTTATGGTTTATGTTTTGGTTGAATTAATTTCTAGTTTGTTAAGTTATGTCTACCTATGTTATCTTGCATTTATGATTTATGGTCTCATGAATAATGAATGGTTACACTTATGTTTCTTAATATGTATTGTCATGCATGTTTATGGTAAATAATTAATAATAGAAAAATGAGATTGGTTCCATAGTAAATTGGTGCAAATTTGGGTGGTTTAAATAGGTACCCCATATCCTCAAAGTGCAGAAAGGTTATTGGGTACGTTACATTGTTCCTTTGAATGTTGTGCCCTTGAGAGAAAGGACATGCTAAGTCTTACCCCAACTCCTTCCCCCATTGTTAGGATATTTAGACACTTAGGATTTAGTTAAGATCTACTTGGTCTAATGTGTCGTTAGGTAAAAGTGTGTTTCTTAGTGAGTTTCTTTAGTATGCATTAGTAAGCATTTGTAGTTAGGAAATTTGATGGTCATGATATGTTCCCGACATAGAGTGATCCGATGGTTCATATTCTCCTCGATCTTAACGGCTACATTGAATCATGGCTTAAGACTTGATTGGTCCATGATCTCTATTTAAAGAGCATGGAGGGTCATTTATCGATGATCGATTGTGAGAAACTCTCTTGTAAAATCTCTTTGTAATCTTTTGATTTTGCATTAATAAATTGCTCCAAGTGGATGTGTTGGCTGGGGTCGTGGATGTTTCCCCATAGGGGTTTTACCACATCAAAATATTAGTGTGTTGATCTTTGATCTCATTGTGTGAGTGGTTATTGAAGGTGTTCTTCCTCTATTGGAATACCTATGTTGTTGAACATGGTATTAAAGCTTGTTTGAATACCCACTCCCGTTGTAGATCAAGATCGTGAAGCCGAGTTGCCTCATCTCTGGTTTCTGCCATTTCCATACATTTCTAGGTTGAGAGGACTATTCCATTGCATATTGAGCACTCATTTTAGTCAGGAAAACTTTTCATTTAACTTGAAAAGGTTTATGGTTTCCCAAGATACCACCATTTCAGTCAGATCTGGAGGTATAAATCCTGAATACACCCTTTTTAAATTTTTGCAGAGTATTATTTCAGTTTTATATTGCTTGTTTCTAGGTTGCTACTCTTTTAGATCTGTGTATTCTCTTTGCCCCGTGCCCTGTACGATTTTGGAAAATCATAAACATGTAGGAAAAAGGTGCATTGTTCGGGTAAGCTAATAGAGATCTAACCCTTGTTGTCATCAAGAAGCGAACATTTTTCCTTGTGAGAAGATAGTTTTTTTTAGCACGCTTTCTAAATCCATCTTCAACAACAACAAATCCAATCCTCCTTCTAAACAATACAATATGTTTTGCTAGATCACTTGGGTTAAAAGTAGCCTTATTAAGTAAGAGGTCTTGAGTTCAAGTCTCTTTTTTGTTATTTTTTTTGAAAAAGTTCATGCATCCATTGTAAAATGTATTTCAATTCAAGTATAAAAGTGAATCACTATAAGTAGTTTTAATATTTTATTTTAAAGTTATTTATTTTGCATGCAACTTTTTTTTATAAAGTAACCATTGTAAAAGTGATCCCTGCTTCTTTTTTATAAAAGTGGGTCACTTCATAAGGAATTTTTTTTGTAAAACTGAGGTTTTTTGGAGGGGTATCACCGCGTGGACCAACTTCAACTTGCCACGTGGTTATTTGGTTACCATTTATGCCTTTTTTTTAAAGGGCATAACTTTCACATCCGAAGTCCGTTTTCACTCTTGTTTTTTTTAAACCACCTAATTTTTTGAGATATTCGCATCCAGATCACCAGTTTCAACTTTTAAATACATATTATCTGCATATTTAATATGGCTTCTTCTAGTGACCATTTTCTTACCAGCACCAACTACTTCCAATGGAAATCCCATATGGAGGATTTATTAAGTAAAAATATGTATCAGATTACCTTGGGAAAGGACAAAGAACCCACTGATGATGAAAAGAAAGTCAAATGGGATAATATGAATGACAAAGCATGTGGACTAATTGAAATGTCCATCTCTCCTAATTTAGGTTCCACCTTCAAGAAATTGATGACCCCAATGAAGCTTGGGAAAAACTTGAATTTGTGTTTGGTAAACACAATATTATTCAAGCACATCAGTTAGAAAATCAGATATCGACTTTAAGTCCAAATGATTTTTCTTGCATTGAATACTATCTATCTAAGTTTAAAACACTTAGAATTGTATGTGAAGAGTGTAACATAAAGCCGGAGGAAGAGCATTGCATCTATATTATTCTTTCCAAGCTAGGTAGTGCATATTATATGTTTGTATCTACCTTACATGCCATGAGAGAGGCTCTAGAGAAAGCTTATAAAAAAACCCACTATTGAGTCATTTTGTGATGCTTTGAATAGAGAGCAAGATAAGCTTGTACAACTTGGAGTGATCAACACTACAAGTACCTCCAACAAAGCCTTAGTAGCCCAACAGAAAGATAAACCCAAGAATCCCAAGAAACAACATCCTCACCACAACAATAAGCAAAACAAGGGTCCCAAACCCACACAGACGGCTTCAACTCCTAATGGTGACAAAGGAGCAAAATCTAAAAATAAGAAGACTGACAGACATTGCAACGTTTTTGGGAAATATGGTCATGATGAGTCCAAATGTTTCAAGAAGATGGCAACTTTAGAAGCAGCGATGAAGAAGCACACCATCATTATTGATTCTACTTCTTTTTCTTCTTCTTCTTCTTCTCATGGACATTGTTGGAATACTTAGAGGGGGGGTGAAGCAGTATTACCCTTTTTCAACAATTAGTAGTTACTTTTATATTTTGTTAATTACCACAATATATCAACAGTAGACTTGTTTGTAAAATCAATTATATAAATATAATTAATAGGAATTACAAGGCTTTTATGAAGAATAGTGAAGGACACCAATCCTTTTTAGAGAACCAACTCTAGAAGACACAAATCCCCTTCTTCAGGGCACCAACCCTAGGAAGCACCAACTCCCTTGTATTTTAGGGCACCAACCCTTGGAAGCACCAACTCCCTTGTTTTTAGGGCACCAACCCCAAGAAGCAACAACTCCCTTGTTTTTAGGGCACCAACCCTCGGAAGTTTCAACTCCCTTATCTTTACTTAGTGAAGGATATGAATCCTTATGCGCTCCACCTTTCCACCCTCACTTCATAAGAATCATCAATTCTACTTCTTGGACTATGCTTCTATTTTGATCTTCTGATATGGACAGCAGAGACACTTTCTTCTCACCATTCTTTCTTGTTTATATAATCTTCCAACTGGTGTGAGCTATGAATCATTGTGTCCCTTTGTTTGGACCATCGCACCTCTTCATTTTAAATTAACAATAATCTTTATTATTATTCAAACATTATTGTGAAGGATTTTAATTTAGTGAGAGTGATTTTCATAAATCAATCACAGGTATGGATCAATTTATTTCAACTCAATTCTGTGTCTCTACAAATATTGCAGAAATAAAATTTTGCAAAGGCACTTCCTTCAAACCATTTACATGTGACCATCTGTGCAGAACCACGAGCTTATTGTTTAAGCGATGTTCCCAAAGCTTCATGGATTATGTGTTCGTAACCCATGATCGAGGGTTGGAACCTAGTCCTCCGGTACTTCGGCCTTCGATATTTTCACTCTCATCCAATCTTCCAAAGTTTCAACTCTCCGAAGTGGTTACCTCTCTCAAGGGTTGATCCGATGGTTGGCGTGATTCATGGAACCAAATCAATGGTCTAGATTTTATCCTTACACTATCCTTACACTGCTTAATCCAACGACTATGAATTAATCAAAGGTTGAGATGGACAACCATTGTTTACTTCAGGACTTCGTGACTTCGAGTATCTGCAATCTTTCAACCTTCCGGAGTACATTTCGCCAAAGTAGATCGGACGGTCGATATTTTTTCTTCCATAGATGGACGATTATGGCTTGTCTAGAGGTTTCAAACAAATCGACGGCCATGACTTGATCTACAGTTGATTGGATGGTTCTCGTTCACTTCAAGAATTTGGTACTTTGGGACTCCAGTCTTTACAGTCATTCAACTCTTCCGGAGTAAATTTCTTCGAAGTGCTTATTAGCACTTTCTACTTGATAACCTCCACAAGTCCAGGAGCTAGGACCATGGGATTAAACATTCCAAGTGTTTGATCTAATGGTCATGATTCATCCTCGAGGATCTTAGATCAATTGTTAGCATTGAATTCGGCCTTCGATGCTTCAGGTAATTGTTGATTTCCCCCGAAGGACAAACTCCCGGAATGACGTAACTATTGACTTGGCACTAGCAGAGTGGTTGCCATGTGTCACCTAGATTCATGACTTACGTAACCTAAAGTGCCAACTAGACTTTGACAGTTGTCATCGTCTGATTGTGCCACATGTCCTTGATGATGTGGTCTTCCTGACATGGATCTCCTAACGTGGCACATGTCCTCCTCCTAGTCGTAGGTTCATATGAGTTATTGATCTAATGGTTGTGATCAACTCTTAGATCAACGATCCAAATTTATTTTGTCCTTCGGGTCTTTGGGTTATTCATTCCAAAATCTCATTTCTCCTTAAGTGAGATTCCCCGAATAAACCTCGAGCAACTTGACTTCATCTAATGATCCATCTTTGACGTGAAAAGCTTAACACGATCCAATGGTTGTCGGGATTTCGACTATTAGGGATCTTGTGAATCCTAGATCCAATCACTGTGATTTTTTCTAGATCAATGGTCTAGATTCATTTCAGGCTTTGGAAATTTGGGTTATTCATTCCCAATTCTCAATTCTCTCGAAGTGAGATTCCCAGAATAAACCTCGAGCAACTTGAATTCATCCAACGATCCATCTTTGATGTGAAAATCTTAACACGATCCAACAGTTGTTGGGATTTCAACTATTTAGGGATCTCGTGAATCCTTGATCCAACGACTGTGATTAGTTCTAGATCAATGGTATAGATTCATTTCGGCCTTCGGGACTTTGGGTTATTCGTTCCCAATTCTCAATTCTCCCGTAGTGAGATTCCTTGATTAAACTTCGAGCAAGTTGACTTCATCTAACAGTCCTGGTTTGTCTTCAAATCTACATCATTAGACATTATTCTCCCTCGATTCTTTTGTAGTTTTACTGTGGGGATTTCAATCCTGATCACATTTCTGCAATGTGCTTTCCCTTCTGAGATTTTTGGTAGATTCCTCTGCATGTTATTCATAACAACTCATCATCCCTGCAATGTGCTTTCCCTTCTGAGCTTTTTCGTTTTGTACTTGGATTCTAATTGATCAAGATCATTGATTTGTTGGGAATTTGATCTCGGTGGTGTTTCTTCATTGCTATGATCTTGTGAAATCTAATATGTTTCCTCTCTTGAGATTTAGGTAGATTCCTTTTCATGTTGTTCATAACAACTCATCATCACATCATAATGACATCGGTTGTTGACATCAATGACAATATGTCCAACAGACATGCACTTTATGCTTATGGTTTCTCCTTCAAGGCAAATTCTACTTATGCTTCATGTTTTGAACAATGGTCTCTACCTCTAATCCAGGAGGATATCGATGGCTACCCACTTTTTCCAACTGGCTCAACATGATTGTTTTGGCAACTTATTATTTTTAGCAATTTTTCGGTTCCTGAACTTCTAGGGCCATTTTGAGGGCCTAAACGATGTTTTTTTGCGATCAGGCACCTCCAATTTTTCCTAAGGCTCATATTGATCCCCCTAAATGAAACTCCTTGTCCATACCTTTCCAACGAGCTATCGTGCACCCTAAACGGAGATCGTATGCAAAAGTTACGACCTCGAGAAGTTAATGTACTAACTTACCCCAACGGGGCCTAGATGACTTTTGGCGCTTCATCTCTTAGTGTTAGCTTTTTGGATGTCTAGGGTTTTGGATTTCATGTTTATTGTAAAAAGGCCTTCAGAGCTTCATTGTACTCATATTCTTGCGAATGAGCATAGTCGTCACATCTCTTCTCGGAGATAAGTTGCCACCATTCTAACAAGCTTGCTAGAATGGTGGCAACTTATCTCTAAGAAGAGATGTGACGACCATGCTCATTCGCAAGAATATGAGTATAATGAGGCTCTGAAAGTCTTTTTACAATAAATATGAATGCTAAAAATAGTAAGTTTCCAAAAACCTGTTTTGAGCCAGTTGGACAAGGTGGGTGGCCACTGAGATCCTCCTGGATCAACCTCACTCATGGGAAGATGTGGCCATCTTCGTTCAACGATACTTCACATGTGAAGGTCATTATGGCATTGTCTACATTCAACACATTCACCTGCTCGACCATCTACACCACAACCGGTCGATCGACATGTTGTATTTTTCATTTAGGATGTTGCAGACAATGGCAGTGCTTCTCCAAAGGGTGAAGAAACCTAGGGAGGTTGTATTGTATCATGACCTTATTAAATTATTGGTCTAGAATGCGTTGCAAAAACAAGGCCACACATGGAACAACATTGTGTATCCATCTGTTGTCCTCATTGAGAATGAATTTGTTGCACTTCAAGCATCCCAGCAGGCAATTCTTGCACTTCCCAGACCATACGAAATCGTGGATGAAACCCCTCCACCGAAAAATGATGTCGTAGACACAGAAATCCCAGTTGTTGTGATTCCACCAAAGAAACCCAAAATAAAAAGCAGGTCAAAATCTCGCCATGCTGCAACTGTAGTGGAAGCAGACCACCACAATGATGTAGAAATTAATAACGACCAACAAACCACCCACAAAGCGACTTCGAGGGTTTAAGAAAATTCAACCTCTCATGTCGAAGAAAAGTAGAACAAAACACAAGGTTGTAAATCAATGTAAGGAGAGACAAATTTCCAAGCCCAAGGAACAAGTCAAGGAGGAGAAAAAGAAAACAAAGTAAGTAGAACGCTCCTCTGATACACAAGAACCAGAGAAGGATACTAACCTATATGTCGAAGAGGTCTTGGTTGACACCCAAGAATAGGACCAAGGCACTCTTAGAAAAGGCCTCAACACTCTCCTGGAAGCATACTCAGGTTAAGAAGAGGTAGTAGCCTCCACTGATCCATAAGAACCAGTGGAGAGGCATACTCAAGAACAAGCTCCAACATAGGCAGAGGACCCAACACAAGGAAATGAGGAACATAAGGAAGAAGCCTCTGCCATTTCACAAA
>ML856521.1:0-12561 GCA_009831015.1 Picea engelmannii
CCATGCTGAAAATACAGGCCGAAAAGTAAAAACAAAATAAACACACATGCTCCAAGAAGCTTATTTATGTACAATCCTAAACTAATTTATTTTTTACAAGGGGTTAGGTGAAAGCAAACTTCCACCATATCCATTCAAGTAACTTCCTAATTGGAAGCTCCTTTACTCTGTCAATGATCACTAGCAGATGATGTAACCGCAACAACAGAACAATTACATCCTTCAACTTTCCTCCTAATGTTGAGGTCAGGAGAAAGCTGGGTAGTTTCAAAACATGAAGGAAATACAATTCCATGTATTGCTTCACAGACTCATAGGACAATAAAAAAACTCCAGAAAATTTGTAACAGGCAGCCTCCTCTGCTACACGAATGTTCACATGTGGTTGAATATCTATGGTAGGTCCAGTGGGGTGAAAGGATGGTGTAGGCTGACTGATCTCAGGCCATGGCTACTCACAGATAATCACTAGACAAGGGATAAACTGCCCCTTCTGCTGCTCCTCTAGTTCTTCTTCTTTTCTCTCCCAAGGGTCAGATTCATAATCATCATAAACATGACCCATGGGAAATATTTTCTCTTAAATTTGTTGCTCAGCATATTCTGTAGGACTGGGATGGATGATTTCCTCATAATATTCTTATTTAACGAATAGAGGATAAGGTTCTACATTTTTCTCTTGGAAGTCCTGCATATCCAACTCAGAATCTGATTTGTAGTTGTCATATATAGGCTGGTTTCTCCTTTGGTCAACAAACTACAATGTGGGGCTCTGGTACTCTTCATTGGAATAATCATCATAGATTGGTACAACATGTTAGGAGTAGAATGAAAGGCCTCTAAAGTCATGAAATATTCAATGCTATCATCATTAGTAGGGTTGTCAAGAACATCTACTTCTAGGACTAGAAAATCCTTTGCATCTTCCTCAAAAAGGAAACAATCACGATCTTCCTTCAATCCCTCAATCGTTGTAGAAAGAGATTTTTCCAGCTCCATCAGCTCACTTAGAGAATCCTCGCCCTCCTTGTGGTCCTCATCCCCATAGGATCTCTTAGAATCAGCCAAATTTTGATCACTGTCTTCATATTCCTCATGACAATCATGAAAAACAAACTTACAGGAATAAAACGCTTGACAGTTCCTAGTGAAGGCTGCATGAAATTTTCCCAATGAAGAAATGCTAGTGAGGGGTAAAGAATGATACCACTCACGAGCATCCCCTACTAATGAGAACATGAACATATTCAACAATACATCCTAATGATGTATCTCCCAATGATGCATGAGTTCATGAAAATCATGGAGATGTTGAGTAGGGTTGTCCTCTTTATGCTCTCTAAATATGGGCAAATAATGGTCCCATTCATTTGGAGTAGGGACAAAATTAGGAAAACTAGGAACAACCAAAAAATCAAAAGGAGAAAACCTTCGAGCCATGATCCTTTCCATTTCGAAACAATGGAGTCATCGATCGATCCTTGAATCATGGAGTCGCCAGGTGAATGATGCACAACTTTGAATGTGTCTGGTCTTTGTTCACCATCAAAGGCCATATCATAATGTTGTCATTCCCCTAGGGAACTTCTCAAGCTAAGAAAATAGTTGTTGAAAACATTCTCGAGAATTCTCCTCTGGGTCAGATTTCAGGTGTGCTAATAGTAGTCACAAGTGAAACAATGAAGTGGAAACATTGGAGTCACCATAATGGAGTCGCAAGGTGCACAACTGTAATATTATATGTAGTAGGTTCTGATGCACCCTCAGAACCAGTAAGCTTTGTCATTCAATCCCAAGGAAAATATTCAATTTCGTCCCCAACAACGATGCCTGAAATGTTAGCACCAGAAGTCACCTCTAGATTACTGCAGAGGTAATCCTAATACCCATTAGTGTTTGTTGGTTGTTGGTTTAAATGGGTGGAGTTCAATGGACAAAAATCAACACTAGAATGATGTTACAACACAGAACTAAACAAGAAATTCACAGGGAAGTGAGGTCCACATTAAATTTAGCCAGTGAGTTGAGTTTTAAAGCGACCAGAGGGAAGACTTGGTGAGAATACAAACAAAAATACTATGGGCATCCAAATTTCTAGTAGCTTCGAGGGGAAAAACTCAGGCTCGATAATGTTCTCGAAACCAAATTTCAGACATGTGTCTACAAAGGATATAGTTACAGCTATAGTATGATCAAACCTCCATCATCCTGCAACTACAACAGCTTGACTGGATCCTCCAATTTTGAGCCATTCGGTGCGAGAGGGAAAAAAATAACAAGGGGAGCTGATTAAAACGGGTCACTATGCTAGCGTAATCAAACCTACATTTCAGCAAAATAACAACCCTCGACTGGATCCTTCAATTCCGAGTGTCTTAACACAGTGCTTACAGATATATGGAAAGAAGCTGACTTCTATTAACTGAAAGTCTCAAATCGATTACATAACCAGGAAGAACTGTGGTGTTAAAAAATATTACAAAATGGGAGCTCTGCTCAACCAAAGACCCTAACAAAAATAATATAACTTCATACATATACTCAATAATTCACCCAACAAAGGCATGCTCGAACCTTCAGGGTGTGGTGTCTTCTTAGTCATACTGTGTAGGAATTCCTTTGTTAGACGCGACCTTAACTCAGTATGGGCTCACAAGAAAATACATCCACATGGGAACTCTGAGCTGACATTATGCCTCCACGGCCAGTCCTTTCTGGCTTTCCATTCATGGGTTGAGCTGAGGTTTCAACTACCAACACCTACCTCCATTAACTTCTTCATTCGAATCAGAACAAGGTCGATTCGTCTTAGCACCTGGAAATATCGCAGCCTCTATCTGTGTCTAACACCAACATTTTTTCCCTTTGCGCAACTCTTTTCATTGTCCCACATGACCTGGGATGTGACCTCGCACCTATCCCCTATAAAATTTCAAGATTTCAGAGTTCAAGAGTTTTCACTCCCCTTGAATTCAAATATCCTGGTAAGCAAACTCGCGAAACGACCAATATACATCAACGACTAGATCCGCCTGAAACCGACGACCAACATCACCTCTTCGAACAACCTTAGAAATTTGTTGCTCGATAAGGAGTCTACCTTTCATTTATCCCTATTTCCATATGACATTGGGCAGTGACCATGAGCCTACACCCAAAGGTGCTTTCAAGAGTTTTACTCCTCTTTTCTCTCACCATCACGATACTCAAAATTGAAAAATGACCTTTGAAACTGATGGTCGGCCTTGCTTCAAAAATGGATGGCCACGATCTATTTTTCCATTTTTCATTTTGAAAAACTCTCTTGTAGCTCATTTCAAAACCCTCAAAACCCTATTCCATGAAATCGTTCAATCAACTGCCACCTGTCCCCATTGGATCAGACGGTTCCCACGAATCTTTTATTTCAGGACTTCGACATTCTGGAAATCAATGCATCGAGACTTCGACAACTTTGGGCTTCGACCCTTTGGGAAATTGACACACTTCTCACTCTGAAACTCCCGAAGCTCATTTCCCGAAAGGCTTGGATTGACTGCCACATGTCTCCACGAGATCAGCAACTCATGTTGATTTCGAGAAATATGGGCACTAACTCCTTTCTTGGGCCTACTTCATGTGACCCCAGGCTGTGACTTAGTGCCTATCTTCATAGGTGCTTTAGGATTTTGCGTTTCAGGGAATTTTATCTTTACTCCCTATGAAATCTTCGATTCGCGAAACTGCAAATTCGCTAATCCCGCACCACGTGCCCCACTGATTTGAACGGTCCAAAATTCAAATTAAATTCAAGATTTTACTCCTGCGCTAAACTTTGAGCAACTTTGGGGTCTTGAATTCCCATGGGATGTTGATCTGAACTTCCTGATGGGATCTCTGACGTTGAAAAATAAACTCACCTGCATGCTTGATTCGAGTGTGGACTGAGTTGCTCGAGTGATGTGCATTTCTCTCATGGCTACAACCTTTAATAAATTTCATTTGGTGGGATTTTAAGCCCCATTTCTCGCATTTACACCAAGGGCTCGAATCTGGAGAGAAAACACATCTTTACAAGAATTGGTCCTAATAGATATGACATCCTCCTTGTTACCTTAATTTAGTATTCACTTTCCTTTGGCTTTGGGAAAGTACAAATTGTGTGATAACATTTTGGCACCGTTGTCGGGGACACTGAGTCGATGTTCCTTAACGACACTTTTTCGGTAATCCTTTGTCCAATGTCTTTAATTCACAAAGCTTACCTGGCGGCTCCACTGAGGGTGATTCTCTCTTTTCTCTTTGATGATCCCTAGAGGGATTATCTGGCGACTCCACTAATGAAAAAGCCAATCATTGCTTCTTAATGGGACTTGAGAAGTTTCAAACCCTTAGAGATGAGTAAAATCTTAGGATACCCTCGATGAATGCCCCCAAGGTATGAAAAATGGCTCCCTAGATTCACTAGTAGTGATGGTGTTTGAGCCGACAATCCCATGGATGATATTTGGGATTTCTTTCAACTCCACTCTATCAATGATGATGTTGAGGATTTGGAAATGAAACTTTTCTCTTCCACTCTTTATTCCAATGCTAGAGAATGGTATGATGATCTCCTTGATGATAGCATCACATCTATGGACCAGCTAGAAGAAACCTTTCTCAGGAGATGGGGTATTAAATTGAAGGATATCCAAATGATACTAAAAATACTCGAGTATATAAAACAAATTGAGAATGAGACTGTCAGGGAATTCCAGGATAGGTTTGAAAATTTTCTATGGAAAATTCCTAGAAGCCAACATCCTAAAAACAAATACCTTTATTACATCTATACCAATGCACTCTTAGTGTATTTATGGTTTCTCCTCAGTAAAAAGGGCCCAAAAACACTCCATGAATCTCATAACATGGCTATAGAAATCGAGGCAAATATCTCCTTGTTCAAGGAAGGACACCTCTTTACCTTAGATACTCTTAATTTGTAGAGATTAGTTTCCCTTGAGACCTTTACTAGGAATTTCCAAGAAAAAGGGGAACAAGTCATCAATCAACAAGAGGTTGAGGAGAAGGATCCTAATGAGGTTTTCCAATCCCATGAGGAAGAGCAAGAGAATACTCATTCTTCTGTCGAGGATAATGAATATGCAATTGAAGAGTGAGATAATGAAGATATCAAACACGATGATGAAGTATTGATGTATGATCCTCCCTTTGATGAATCCATTCAAGAGCCTATTCCCCCTGCACAAGAAGAAGAGGATGTGATTAGTCACTTTCCTTTACAATTTTTTGATGATACCTTCTTCTATAATTTAGAAAGGGAAGAAGAAAGGAAACCCTTGGACAAGATATATCCTCCTTATTATGAATTTGAAGAGACAAATCATGAGGACGAGACAATGATGCATTGTCTTCCATTTGATAAAGTATTTAGAGTCCTCGAAACTCTTGCACAAGAAGAAGTAAACATGGTGAGTTATTTTCCTTTCCAAGAGTCTCATGATGCTTTATTTTATGACTTGTAAAGTGAAGAAGTGTTGGAGGATCCCTCAAATGTTTTAATCCCTTCATGTTATGATAAATATGATGACTTTGTTGATAATATTGATGAATTCATACATGTCAGAACGCATAAATGGGATGTGATTGGATATGATGGGGATCCCATTTACAAAATTGAGGGAAATTTCCAAAAGTTTCCTTTAAAAATATCATATGAGGTTACTAATAATTTTGACATTTGGCAACAAGGAGATTATATGATTACAAACCTTTTTCAGACACCCAAGGATGACCAAGTGCTATGTTCTTCTAGTGATTTTTAGTCATACCTTGAGGATTTTGATGAATATTCCTTTGATAACTTATTCCATGAAGAAGATTATCAACCACTATTGTGCTTGGATATTGATAAAGGTGAGGGAATTTCTTTCCCAGAGAAGGATCCTTATGACAATGTCTTCCAACTCCCTTTGACTATTTTATCTCACTGTGTCACTAAAGGTGTATGGGAAGCATTCCCCTTGTCTTAAGTTTTCTCTGAAGAAAATCTTACTTTTATAATTCAAGGGCAGGTTGAATACCTCAAGAAGAAGTTTGTTATCTAAATATTCCAGACTTCCCTTAAGAAATTGTTAGTCATCCCCTAGGTTCTTGCTATTTCCTTCCCATACCTCATATTGTGAAGACATCCAAGGTATCCAACCTTCAGAATATTTGAGTTAGTCTATTGAGCCTTTGATTTTTCACGATACCTTTCTGATATGGATTGAGTACTTTCTTAAAGGTGTGAATTGGCATGATTTTTTCCCTCCCTCCTACCTCCATGAGCTAGACTTTATGATTTCCGATGATACAATAACTCATGTTATTTTTGTGTTTGACTTACCATTGTTTTTGTTTAATATGAAGCACATAGGCAGGTATTATCAGACATTGCTAGGATGGTTTCGCTGGCTATTTGAATACACCTAGCATTCAACCAATAGGTAAGTAGAGGTAAGTAGGTACGCATTTGCATTCATTGTATATGCCATATGCATATCATGCCAGAGCAGTGTACTTGTAATTTCATTTCCATTTGTATATATGCTTGTTTACTTTTATTTTATTGTATCATATATTATCCATGTGTAATATCACCACCCCAAAAGATTACTAATCACTTTGTTGATATCTATAAGACCACAGGTCATGCCATATATGTTGAGGTTCTCATGCACTCTATGATGAAAACATGTCCCCGAGTTGGAGTCAAATGTTATCCCCTATCCTAGGAATAACTAAGGATATTATGTCTTGAGGCCCATAGGTCCTAGACATGGAGTACCGAGAGCCATATGACTTGAGCTTGGCCCTAGAGGGCCCATATTTTCTTCAACTCCTCCTATCTATCATCAATAGTAACATATATCTCATTGGCTTGGTTTTGAAGTAGCAGTGGATATTTCTCCATGAGGTAATGAGTCCAGGCATTGTGGTATGTGTCACTCTGATTATCAAAAAATTTGAATATGTGCATTGAATTCTCTTTTGTTTCATGACATTTTCTTTTAAATTATGATCTTTAACTTGTCCATACTCGGGGGGGATGACAAAATTCCATAGGAAGTTGTTTCCTTTAGGGATGAGTTTCCAATGGGTGAGACTATTAAATAGCATCATTCGTTCCTTACATAATTACCACTTTTCATCATTATCCCTCTCATCTTTCCCCTACATTGGTTTGGACATTGGGTTTGCCAAGATAGTAAGGGTTGTACCTTTCCTTGTGGGAAGAAGGAGCTAAAGGCATAGAGGGTAAAAGTAGTTGGAAAAAGTTAAAAGCCAAGATGAAACCTTGAGATGCTTCACCCAAGGATTCCTAAGAAAGCAATAAAAGGATTCTCAACAAGAAAAGGGGACCTGTAAAATAAAATAAAAATCAAGACCTAGTTGGTGGATAGGAAGTCTCATCATGAGTTGTCCTATTATGTCAATCGACATGTAGAGGTATGAAAATTACACCCATCTGGTCACCAAACTAGTGTAGTGGCTCTTGGTGGCATAGCCAAGAGAAAGGGGGTCTCATCACGATCCAACCTTCCCATCTAAGTGAAATGATTGTGGGTAATTCTATCACCATTTGTCACCATGCCAGGAAAATGTCCTCCAAATATTCTACAGAGGCACCCATAGGTAAGACCTACATTTCCTTGTTATCACTGCACCCCTTTCACAAAAATTCCCTATAGCATCTCATGCATTTACATGAACTAGATTGGTATTCACCTAGGAAACACCCCACACCTGAGGACGATTATCCCAATAGGACATCCTAAGACCCTCCCCAAACCTAGATTGTTAAATAGTATAACGTCTTTAAGCATGTGTCTGGGTAAAGGGGGATTTGATGCACATGTTTGGGTAACTTGATTATGAGACATGATTGTCATTGATATGATCCATGTGACTTATGATCCCATGGAAGGCTTACTTATTGTTGCTGCAGGACCATGCCCGGCATATAGGTACATATGGGGAGATGATTAGTTCAAACCTCCATGGGGATAAAATCCCACCAGATGGATGTTGTGACCCCAGTCAGGGGAAGAGGGATACCAAAGGCTTGCACCAAAGAAAAAGGAGGACGTTCCACCAGAGACACTTTGGCAGGCCTGGATCTAGGGGGGTCTTTCCCTCCCACCATGATGTTGGCCCTTGAAGGCCCCTGACGTCATCATTTTTTAGCCTTGATGTCATCCAGTTAGGGTTTTGGCATGAGGGTGGCTTGGTTGGCACATGTGGAAGTTTTTGAGGCCTTTTGAGGCCTAACGTCTTACTTCTTAGGCCTAGAGTTCAATGATGGGGCCTAATGTCACCCTAGGAGGGGCATGGCATCATCCCTAAAGGAAAATTAGGGTTTTGAATTGTTAATTTTATGTAAAATTGGATTTTTGATGTAAATTGGCCATGTCAGCCTTTTTGGACCTAAAATGTAATTAAAGGTCATTCATATTGTATACATAAAGAGTTAAGTCTCTCATGTTTTCATGATCTTTCACTCACACAAGTGTGAGGTCTGAAATTCGACCTCTTTTAAGGCTTATTGACTGAAATTAAGTGGTGTACAACTCTTGGAGGAGGTTATTTTTGGTGTACTTTTGCATTTTCATGGTGGAAAGTCTTCAACTAGTGTTTGTGGCTAGATTATTCTTGATGAAGTAAAATTATGCAATATTTCTTTATGTTGAATGGTTATGGTAAATTTTCATATTCATTTCTAAGATTATGAAATTGCTAGTTTGAAACCCTAGGAGAAAAGCGCATTTTATTATCCTCTTCTTTAGAATTTTTCACCTACTTGATTTTTCTAAGAAACATATACTTTGAAGAATATACTAGGGCCCTACGTTTTTAGCACTCTAATAGCATTACTTCATTAAAATTCATACATTTATTTCAAGTTTGACCTAAAGAAGAAGGAAATTGCTAGGTCCTAGGGTTACCTACTTTCTAGCATTTTTTCCTTCTAGGGTTTTAGATGTTGAGGCCTTAGGTTACTGACACCTCAATCATCTTCCCCTTCCTTTATTTCATCTATTATAATTTGTTGTTTTTCCTCCAAGAATTGTTGCTGCAAACTTTGACTCCATTTACCCTAAAAGGCACTAGTTCATACCTTGCAAGTGATTGAATGAGTAAACAAACTATTAAACCATCTACCTTAATACTTTTACTAACTATTTCTAACTTTAGATTAGACTAAACTACTAAGTAATTTTCTGTTGTTGAAAAATATTTCTACAACCATCTATAATAGAAGAAAATTCATCTTAAAATCAAGAACAAAAGCTGATAATACATTTCCATCATTGCTTCTGACAATTACTATCATTTTGTCAAGTTTATGCTATCATTTCTTGTCATTTGTGAAGCATTATTGAGGCATAATTGTGTAGTTGTTGCTAAATATATATTGTTGTTATAAATACCTCTATTTCTTCAGCTTTTATATCATCTTGTTCATTTTATCAAAAATCTATGGTTTTATAAAGCACTAACATCATATAGTACTTGCAAATAACATCTTTTCTTGTTGTCTTGTTCTGGGCAGATACACTTAAATACTGTTTTGCTTCATGTCATTAAAACCCATGGAAATTTTGATCAGAGTGACCTGTGAGAGGGGTGGGACTTTCTTAATACTTTTTCCTTAGCCTTCTCAAACCCCCAGGTAACTGGGGACATCTCCCCTGGTGTACTACTCCTAAATAGAAGGAGGTGTCTTATTAAGGTGACAAAGATAGGACATCATCCTTGTTACACAAATTTAGTATCCACTTGCCTTTGGCTTTGGGAAAGTAAAAATTGTGGGATAACATGCCTCACCTTCTAGATGGGTTTTATCCCATATTAGGTTTCTTAGGATACATTTTGTGTTAATTTGTTTGGATGATGTTTTCATTTGTGTATTATTTCCTTTTTTTATTTCAGTTATTTTTGTAAATTTTAGAAATAAGCTAGTGATAATAAATCTAAGTCATCTAAGGAAATAAACCTAGATAATAAAAGACTTCAGCATAATACAAGATTTGTTTTGAGGATCTTTTTCAGTGGAATATCCATGCTAGTTTATAGATAATATTAGTATAAGATAAGTTTTCTTTGGGGTATTGTGGAAAGTTGCGGGATCTGAGAATTGGCTTAAGAAGAAAGTTACAAAACTATATCCATGGGAAATTGTTAAGCCCTAAATAGTGGCTCATTACCCCTGGGGCATATTACATTAGTAATGTTATTTTTTTTATGTCAGCTTTAGTCCATTAGTTGTAATTATACCTCCTAGTCTCCTATATATACCAAGGAGACATTTTCATTTGGAATCATCTGGTAATTGAACATTTATGTGGGAATAAGGAGGTTGCCCACTCTAAGAGGATTATTATCTAAATTTATCTCTTTTTAAAGGTGTTGAGTAATTATTCTGAGGTTTTTCTATGCTATATTGATATTTGGTTCCTAACATATGGTATGAGAGCTCAAGGTGTTGGGGTTTCGCTGTTACATATATGACACCCTGGAATTTTCACTATAAATTTTTTTCTACAAGGATTCAAAAGGAATGACTTGGAGGATATTTAGTAGATGGATCAAGGTATGTTTGGTTACAATTTCATCTCCGGAGGTCTTATAATTTCATATATACATCCTTTCTAACATAGGGTTTTGGAATCATCATGAATTGATCCATTGCATAATTTTCACTATAAAAGTCTTTATGTAATGTTTAAGAACCTCAACTCCAACGAATATTCACATAAATTAGTAAGGTATATGTGGTAACAATTTCAGTTTCTGGGTCATCTTATATTTGTAGATACACCTTGTGGAAGATAGGGTATATGACTAGTCCTATCGACTAGTCTCAAGTAGGTGTTCCGGGTAAAACAACAATAAATTATTCCTAGAGTATCCAAATTGAGTGATACTAGTTGCATTGGATAGTGGACAAACCGTAGTAGTTTTGGTACGAGTTTCATAATTTTATATCAATTATTTTGTGCGAGACACGCTATACAAGTGACATCTCTTGGAAAGGAAAAAAATCATCATGTTGTGGGGAAGTTACCATAAATTCGACTTGGCATATCCAATTTTGCTCAAACCTGTGGCATTACAGAGAAGAAATATCAGAGACCTACAAAAAAAAAAAAAAAAAATTCTTAGAAGGGCCAAAATTGTGGAGATACAATAAAAGGAAGATTGTCTAGCAAAACCACCTCAAAATCAAGGTTTAAAGTGATACGTGTCCAACATGCCACCAAAAAATGGAACTTCTACACAAAATAAGCCTCCAAACAATCCTACTTGGCTTCTTGATGAAGGTGAAGAAATTTGTGGGGACATAAATGATTTACAAAAGAAAATAGTAACAAAATATGAACTACAAGATATGGAAGCTAAGTTGGAGGCAATAAATACTAAGATGGATGGTTTAAAAGAGGAGATCATGGAAGGATTGAAAAATGTTGTAATAGAGAGGACACCTGAAAGTGAAAATGGATCCCATGAAATTCATGATGAGGGCACAAGGAAGGTGAATCAAGAATGGAGAAACTCCAACTTTGGGTTGAATACCAACCATGTTCCTAAGATCGATATGAGGAAGTTTGATGGCAAGGACCCTATCACATGGATACTTCAGATGGAGCAATTCTTTGATCTACATAATGTGCCACATACATAAAAGGTACAAATTGCTTCTTTATATTTAGAATCCAATCAATTTCTATGGTATCGATGGCTTTGTTCTCACAAATCACTCATCACTTGGAAAATTTTCAGGGAAGAAATGATAACACACTATGAAGATACAAGGAGAAATACCTTCTTTAGCCAATTGATAAATCTCAAGCAAAAGGGGTCAATTACAGAGCACATTGAGAACTTCCAAAGATTGAATATAAAGGTAACAAATATTCCCGATGAGTACTTGATTGATGTATTCATAGGAACTTTAAGGGATAGCATTCAACATGAGGTTCGCCTTTGGGAACCCAAATAATTGGAGAATGCATTTAGGGTGGCGAGAAATGTTGAAAGTAAAAATATGGCTATGGATGCTAGAAGGACCAATCCTAACATCTATAGAGAGAATAATGCTACTTCTTATAAAACACCTCAACCTACAAGGTTGACACCTCAACAATTGGAGTTAAGAAAAGCAAAAGGTTTATTATTTAATTGTGACAGCAAGTACAGTAAGGGACATAAGTCTGGTGAGAACAAATTATTCTACATAGATTGTGAAGAGGAAGAAGAACAAGAACAAGAACAAGAACCATCTCAAGATGTAAACGTAGAAGAAATTTCATCTGAAGAGTTGACTCCCATGACATCATGTAATGCATTGGTTGGAATTATCACTCCTCAAACCCTCAATATCAAAGGATATATCAAAAAGAAAAAGGTAATAGTCCTAATTGATTCTGGCAGTACTCATAATTTCATTCACTATAAATTAGCCAAAGCTCTCAATTGCTTTGTATATCCAGCACCAGAGTTTCAAGTAATGATTGTAGATGGAGGAACTATCAA
>ML856521.1:12661-40250 GCA_009831015.1 Picea engelmannii
TTATTTTCTAGTACCATATGATGTTAGTGCTTCATAAAACCATACACTTTTGATAAAATGAACAATCTGATATAAAATCTGAAGCAATAGAGGTATTTATAACAACAATATATATTTAGCAATAGCTACACAATTATGCCTAAATAATGATTCAAAAATGACAAGAAATGATAGCATAAACTTGACAAAATGATAGTAAATATTGTTAGAAGCAATGATGGCAATGTATTATCATCTTTTGTTCTTGATTTTAAGATGAATTTGTTGATGTTATAGATGGTTGTAGAAATATTTTGCAACAACAAAAATTTAGTTAGTAGGTTAGTCTAACCTAAAGTTAGAAATAGTTAGTAAAAGACTTAAGGTAGATGGTTTAAGAGTTTGTTTGGTCAATGAATTACTTGCAAGGTAAGAACTAGTGCCTTTCAGGGTAAATGGAGTCAAAGTTTGCAGCAGAAATTATTGGAGGGAAAATAACAAATTATAATAGATGAAATAAAGGAACGGGAATATGATTGAGGTGTTAGTAACCTAAGGCCACAACATCTAAAACCCTAGAAGGAAAAAATGCTATAAAGTAGTTAACCCTAGGCCCTAGCGATTTCCTTCTTCTTTAGGTTAAACTTGAAATAAAATGTATGAAGATTAATGAAGCAATGCTAATAGAGTGCTACAAAGGTAGGGACCTAGTATATGTTTCTTAGAAAAATCAAGTAGATGAAAAATTATAAAGAAAAGGACAATAACATGTGCTTTTCTCCTAGGGTTTCAAACTAGCAATTTCATAATCTTAGAAATGAATAAGAAAATGTACCATAACCATTCAAAATAAAGAAGGATTGCATATTTTTAATTAATTGATCAAGAATGATCTATCCACAAACCCTATTTGAATACTTTCCACCATGAAAATGCAAAGATACACCAAAAATAGCCTCCTCCAAGATTTGTGCACCACTTAATTTCATCCAATAAGCCTTAAAAGAGACTGAATTTCAGACCTCACACTTGTGTGAGTGAAATATCATGAAAAAATGAGATTATTAACTCTCTATTTATACAATATGAATGACCTTCAATTACATTTTAGGTCAAAAAAGGTCGGCATGGTCAGTTTACATCAAAAATCCAGTTTTACATAAAATTAACAATTTAAAACCCTAATTTTCCTTTAGGGATGACGTCATGACCCTCCTGGGGTGATGTTAGGCCCCATCGTGGAACATTGTTCCTCATAAGTGATATGTTAGGCCTCAAAAGTTGCCACACATGCCAACCAAGTCGTTCTCATTCTAAAACCCTAACTGGATGATGTCAAGGCTAAATAATGATGACGTCAGGGGCTTTCAAGGGCCAATGCCATGGTGGGAGGGAAATACCCCCTAGTTCCAAGCCTGCCAAATTGTCTCTGGTGGAACGTCCTCCTTTTCATTTGCTGCAAGCCTTTGGTATCCCTCTGCCCCTTGCTAGGGTCACAACATCCATCTAATGGGATTTTGTCCCCATGGAGGTATGAAATAATCATATCCACATATGTATTTTTCCATCAGGCATGGTCCTACATCAGAAACAAGTACTCCCTCTATTGTCTCATAAGTCACAGGGATCATAACAATGTCAATCATGTCTAATAATCAAGTTACCCAAACATGTGCATCAAACCCCCCTTTACCCAGACACATGCTTAAAGACATTATGTTATTTAACAAGCCAGGTTTGGGGAGGGTCTCAAGACATCCTATTGGAATAATCCTCCTCAAGTGTGGGGTGTTTCCCAGGTGAATACCAATCTAGGTCATGTAAATGCATGATATGGTGTAGGGGATGTTTGGGCAATGGGTGCAGTGATAACAGGGAAATGTAGGTATTACCTATCGATGCCTCTGTAGAGGGCGAGTTGCACCTTGTCATGAAGTCCATTGTTTCCTATACCATTCAATGCCTTTCACTCTTTGTCTTTTTTATTTTTCTTTTCAAGAGGATAGCTGGAGGAAACTGTTCTGGTGTGGTGACCATTGGTGACATTGTTACCCACAAGAATTTCATGGAGATGATAAGGATGGCTTGTGATGAGACCCCCTTTATCTTTGCTATGCCACCAAGAGCCACTACCCTAGTTTGGTCACTGGATGGGTGGCATTGTCATACCTCTACATTCCCATGGACCTAATAGACCGACTCATGATGAGACATCCTATCTACCAATTGGGTCTTGAGTTTTATTTTATTTTATGGGTCCCTTTTTCTTATTGAGAAGCCTTTTATTGCTTTCTTGGGAATCCTTAGGTGAAACATCTCAATGTTTCATCTTGTCTTTTAACTTTTTCTAGCTACTTTTACCCTCTGGGACTTTATGCCCTTCTTCCCACAAGGAAAGGTACAACCCTTACTAGCTTGGAAAACCCAATGCTCGAACCGTTGTAGGGGAAAGATGAGAGGGATAATGATGAAAAGTGGTAAGTATGGAAGGAATGGATGATGATATTTCATAGGCCCACCTAGTGTCAGCTCATCCCTAAGGGAAACAAATTCTTAGGGAATTATGTCATGCCCCCTAGGTATGGACAAGTTAAAGAGAATAATTTCCAAGAAAACATCATGGAACAAAAAAGAATTCAATGCACATATTCAAATGTTTTGAGAATTAGAGTGACACATACCATGATACCTAGATTCATTACCTCATGAAGCAAGACCCACTGCTACTTCAGAACCAGATCGATGGGATGGATGCTACTATTGTTGATAAATAGGAGGCGTTGAAGAAAATATGGGTCCTCCAAGGCCAAGCTCAAGTCATATGGCTCTCGGTACTTGATGTCTAAGACCTATGGGCCTTGATTCATAATATACTTAGTTATCCCTAGGATACTAGATAACAAGGCCTATGTGCTTCTATGTTTTCTTTAGCTATGAAAATGCAAATACAAAGAAAGAAGAACTCACTATGGAGTCTCCTTTGAAACTGTAGCTTGAATAGTTTCTACAAAATATTATTCCTCCTATGTTATGATCTCAAATCCCATTCCTAGATGCTCTACGCAACTATGAAACAAGTACAATGCTAAATAATGGAACCCTTTCTCCTCATAGCGGCCCAATATTTAGCATATCGTAATAGTTGTATAGGGTTAGGGTTTTTTAATGCCCCAAACCTTAATTAGTTCTAATATTTTGATCTTATAGAATCTTCTTGAAAGTATATATGTGTGAGTAATGGGGGTTTACATTGCATCCACTCGATACCATGGTGTTAAAAAAGGTGTGTCAACTTGAAGAACACATAACTTTTGCATACGAGCTCTGATTGAGGTGATTTTGCACTGTTAGAAATATCTTAGTTTTTCGAACAAAATCAAGGGGATGGGAGATATTCTTATAAATTGATGACCCCAAAACATGTTGTTTGATGCCTCAAAATGGATCTGGAAGGTTCCAAAATCCAAATTTTTAAACTAGGACTTTCCACTAAAATAGGCCTTAAAAGCCAATTCCTCCAATTTTTCCACCTAAACAATTACCAAGATAGACGTCAAATTATATAATGATCCATTCTAAGTTAATCACCCTCCTAACAACACCCCTAGAATGAGGTGTTTACTTGTCCATGATAACTAGTTCAAATGGTAGCATACCTTCTTCAAACAACAACATATTGATCCAAGTCAATATTTCCTTAATAAATCTCTCATGAGATCCCCTTTTTAACTTTTCCTCCACCTTTGAAAATGACTAATAATATTCCACAACAAATCCCATTATATACCTTTATAATGTAGCCTTTGAAATACCATGAACACATTTAAAATAAATTAACCAAGATCTATCCTATATAAATACCTACGGAAATTATCAAATAAATAAAAGTATATCTATATAATAAGAGTGAGGACACAAGAAATTTACATGGTAAAACCCCAAGGTGGGGAAACATGCATAGGAGCAAATCCTTATTATTATTCATATATCTCTGATGATCACAATAGCTAGATCACGCACATGTATGGATTTCAAATGTGATCCATACAACTCTCAATAATATGGATGATATAGCCTAAGGACCCATAGGGTCTAGGATAATGATCAATCACATACGCCACCCTCCACTCTTTCTTGATTCAAGACTAATTGCCTCAATTTATAGTAACTAGGAGAAACCTATACCATTGATCATAATTTACAATCAAGGTTGGACAAAAAATAATTCATAAAGGTTGATGATAATATCATCAAGAGATAATGGATAAGCAATGGATAAAAATTACCTATGAGTGTAGGTCATCATTACTTGAGATACAAGCCACCACCAAATAACTCCCAAAACTATCTCCATGTGCATGTGTGCAATATTAAAAAAGTCTAGTGAGGCCATACTACATGTATAAGTTCCCAAAAAAGCATGTTATGATGATCATTGTTATGACACTAAATACAAAATTACATCAAAACTCTAGACAACATTAGAACACATTCTACCATTCACCTACAATGTTGACCAGATGAATGATCACCTAAGTTCAGGAAGGAGTTGTGTTATATAATGATAATAGGCCAATAATGTGAGATATTTGAGATATAACTAGTCTAATGATGCCTCAGTGTGTGTACAAATTCTCCAGAAAGATGTTCTCACTCTCATCATAGTGATAGGCTATACAACAATAAATGTGGCCACTAGAAAATCATTGCATCATGGGCTCTAATGAAGGAGTTTGGAAGAATATGGAATAACATTGCATTCCCAGTTAATGACAACAAACATCTTGGATAAGTGGAAAATATAGCTTCATACTTTATTTTTTTCAAGGATACGTTGTTGAGTGGAACAATGAAGGAACCCATCAATAAGTTTCAACTAGGTCCTTAGTATAATGCAAGGGGAAGACACCTTCTACCTTCAAGAAGGAATTCAGTATAACCAATAATGACAACATTGATATGATTATGATGAAGTGCCAAGAAACTTAATATATAGTATTAATATTTAGAACCATTCTATCTCAAAAATCTCCACACACACCACTTAGGAATAGGTGAACAAAATAGAGGGATAACCACAAGAAAGAACCTCCAATACAAAAGGAATGAATCATGATGGTAACTCCACAATGTGAAAAAGAACAATATTTCCAATAAGACATGAATGATATCAAAATATGAAGTTGAATTTTATCTAAGAGACTGAAAGTTTCAACAACCAACTCAAGTGCTTCCATCAAGAACTTAAACATGATTTCACAATTATCATGAAGTTCAACAAGTGCTCAAATATGCACCACATATAATTTTAAATTACCTCCCCATCACAAATACATTGTGCCAATAGAAGCACCAAATTTCTACCATCAATAAATTGTTTCGAATAGGGTGGTAAAACCCCAATGCGGGGAAACATCTATGGAAACAAGGCCTTCTTATTCTTTATATAACTCTCCCAATTACAATATCTTGAGAACATGCATGTTTGGAGTTCAAATGGGGTCCATATAAAACTGAGTCATATGGATGATTTATCCTAAGGACCCATAGTGTCCAATATAATGATCAATACCATTAGACACCCTCCACTCTCGTTGATTCAAGACCAATTTCTCAATTTATAGTAATTAGGGGAAAATTAAATCCTTGATCATAAGACACAATCAAGGGTGGAGAAAAACCAATCCATAAATGTTGATGATAATATCATAAATATATAATGGATAAATAATGTATAAGAATGAACTATTAGTGTAGGCCACCATTACCTAAGAGACAACTCACCTCCAAATAACTCCCAAAAACATCTCCATGTGCACTATGAAATATTACAAAAGTCTAGTGAGGTCATGATACATGTATAAGTACCCCACAAATTATGTTATAATGATAATCATTATGACATGAAGTACAAAATTACATCAAGCCACTAGACAACATTAAAACACAACCTTCATCCAAAAATCAATTGTGTGATTGATCTAATGGCTTACCTATTGAACTACAACTAGATTTTTGATGTTACGTTCCACTACCTTCCTCTCCCTTTGGGTATGTTCTATTTATTATTCAAATTAAGTAAACCATTTGAAAAGGATTACTAGAAACTCGATCCAAAATATTTCATACTCATCCCTACTAGAATCACCATATAAAATTATTTCCCTACACTTCTCAAAGTTCCATCCATGAAACTCTACTTCCTGTGTGATGAAACCTTTAAACCTATTTTAAAACCAATATTTAATCCACAATTTTAGAATTTTTTTCTCATCCTAAGAGGTCCCTCCTTTATAATATAGTCCTAGCAATGGGACCATTTTTTAGCCAATTTTCAAATGAGTGGATCATGATAGCAACAAAATGACAATACAAAATAAGGATATGTAATAGTATAATAGTCCTCCATCATAACACAAGAGAAATGAACTCAGTATTTGAATTAGATAACCCCAACGTGTATCATTAAAGGACTACTTATACAATGTGAAATGGTTTTATAAGGTTTCATCTAGTATCTACAAAATTTTGGCTATTTTTAAAGTAAAAATTTGGTGATATTTTTGTAAAAATATTCAAATTTCTAAGGTATTATATAGTTTCTTTAAAATTTTAACAATTTTTAAAGTAAAATAATTTTATGATATACAATTTAAGTGAATCATTCAACATAAATGGACATATCTTTCTTCAGAAAAAAGAACATGGAAAATTATCCCATGGGTGAAATTTAGCCCCTACGATTTCCCTCTACTACAAATACTAGTAGTGTTATGTCATAAAATAGGGGTCTTTTTCATATTTTTCACAACTGACCATTTCTCCATGTAGAAATTGTGATGTTTTTCATTTGTCACATCATCATCTTCTTATTGATATTGGTTTCTTATCAAAAAATGAAGGGTCCAACAATGCCTAACATTTCTTCTTCATTCGAGTGATAATTACCACTCACCATTGAATTAATGGTATAACCATTCACTTGAGTGAGTGACAGATACTTTCAATAGATATAGAAAATGCAAATTGAAATATATGCATTCCTTCATGTTCATTTGAGTGATTCATCTATTCACACTCGTAAGAGGGAAGCATGAGGTATAACCAGCCCTTCATTTTTTTTTGAGAAATTATAAGACTCACTATAGTATTGGTGATACTACCATTCTCTACCACAAAGGGGAACATGAAGTATAAAAAAAATCCACATGTAGCTACATTTGGAAAGGAACTACTTACCAAATTCAGAGTGAGATACTAGGATCAAGATAGTTTATGTAGGGAAAATAACGTCCCTATGTTCATTGAGAGGCCTATGTAGCCATTGTTAAATGAGTGTTGCACAAACCATGGCTTAGAGGCCTTATGTGAGAGTAACGAAAGGTAACTATCACAACTTGAGGAATTAACACTATGTGTAGAGTTCATTGGTGTGATGGTGATTCTAGAGTGATATGATTAAAGTCCTAAGGTCATGGTGTGAAGGAAAACACTAACAACTAAAGGAAACCTACAACTCTTTAAATGAAGCAAGATCCTAAAGAAATTGAGAGAGGGGTTGGGATTCTGAACAGGAAACAGGGGCACGAGATGTGCATATAAGCATGTTGTAGGGTCAACAACATGCAAATAAGATTGGTTCCTTATTCTTCTCATAATGCTTCACATTATATAGGTGATCTCATGTTGCCCACTCTTGATTGAAAATTTCGCTAAGGATGGGTGGCATAGCCTTCATTTTGACTAAGTTAGAGATAATAACATGTGCATAACTCAATTATACAAAGTAGTGTCCTTAAATCAACTCACATATACATAACAATAATTGCATTATCTATTCTTTCATATTTAATCACTATATTCTAGAAAATAGTTATGTAAGTGTTCATAGAAACATATATGAATTCATGAAGCATTCATACACTTTGGTTATTTAGTAGCAGGGATGATTTTAGGAGATAAATTTTTCTCATGGGCTAATTTTCCATGGTTTTTCCCAAAAAAAGATTCGTTATTCTAAAAATGATTCACCCAAATTCTATAGAATAAAATTATTTTACCTTAAAAATTGCCAAAATTTTATACAAACTATATAAAATCCTTCGAAATTTGAATATTTTTACAAAAATATCGCCAAACATTTTATAGTTGGCATATGAAGGATTAGTAAGATTTGCCAAGATTTCTACATTTTAAAATAAATTTCCATCCTTAAAATCATCCATGTTTAATAGATATTATCGACTTAGAAATTTCATTCAAAAGAATGCATATGTATAACATTGATATGAACAATAAAAATATTTATTCTTTTTATTCAAACTAACATTATTAAGATACCAACCTCCTTTGTATGAAGTAAGTTAATCCCTTTACTATTATAAATTGGGGTATATATAAAAAAGATGAAGGGAATACTATGAAGCATTTTTTATCTCTTATGTTCATATGCATCAATACATTGGTGTCCAAGGTTTAGCAATATCAAGAAATAGAGAGAAGGATACAACAATCCATCCATTACAATGGTTCAAATTACATCTTTGATTGTGTCATTGAGTTATACGTCCACGTTAGTTTGCCTATGTCAAACTAAGTTGTGCACATGCGACACCATACACATGCACCTAGATTAGACTATTGAAATTGTACGATAGGATAGAAGAACACCCATACCATAAATGAACTTATAACTATGACGCATACCAAAAATGACACTAATGTATATGCTCATACTTATATAACTCTTATAGACTAGATTCTCTTTACTTTCATCTTGGACTTTGTCAAGTTCTAAATACTTTTTGAATCATGATAAAAACTCAACAACTTCACAACTCTTATTGTATGAAATAATAAAGTGAAGTGATGATTGTACTATAATTCAAAGTTAATAAAAAATAAATTATCTAAATAATAAATTTAATGGAGAAATTAGAAGTGGGTTAACCCTAAAATAAGGAAAGTGGGCAAAGTGACCTAGAAGATGTTTTTCAGGAAGCTACTTGGAGAGTATAAATAAGAGGTAAGGCTCTCTGATTTGAATCACACTTGAAAATATTGAATACCTATAGGTGTCTGAGGTAACCAAAGGTTATATAATCCGAATTTCGGAGGAAAGTGAAGAAAAGGACGAAATTCAAGGAAGGATAAATTCTTTTGATGATGCTTTCTAAGGTATGTTTTTTCAGGTCATCTCACCATTTTCGCAATAATTTTTTTTCTAGAATGATTCGGACCATGCAATTTATATGAAATTGAGGAAACATATCCAAGTATTTGTGGTAAAAAATTCATCTTGTGGGTCATTGTATTTTTGGAGTTACACTCCGTGGAAAATAGGGTTTGTGTCTAGTCGTGAAACTAGTCAAAAATATGTGTTTCGGGTAAAAACATCATAACTTATTCATAACATATCCAAATTCAGTAAGACAAAATGTGTTGGTTAGAGTATAGTATTTAGTATGTTTTGTAACAGTTTCATATCAATTCAAAAACTATTCTGTGTAGGGCATGCTCGACAAGGTATCTCTCTAGAGTAAGCCAGAATTCAGCAGGGTGTGCCAGTTTTGCCATAAATCCTTTTCTGAGAGGTTCCAAGTAGTGAAAACTGGAGGAATTKCATAAAACATGCTGMAGAACATTGTTTATCAGTTTCATATATTTATTTATTACAGGTACAAAGTTATGATTATTTCAAGTTAGGGTTGTTGACTAATCCAAAACTAGTCATGGTTGAGATAAGCAGTTGATGAGTTGGYACATACATGAGGTGTATAGTTGATGACATTGGTACATATTGATGAGTCATAGTTGATGAGYACTTGAAACATGATTGGTACATACTTGGTACATGGTTGGTTGCACTTGTTTATGGTACAGTTTGATTACAGATTGTTTGGTATAGGTTGGTGCATGGTTGATGCACTTGTTTATGGTACAGGTTGATTASAGATTGTTTGGTAYAGGTTGGTGCATGGTTGATGCAMTTTTTTATGGTATAKGTTGATTACAGGTTGAGTTACAAGTTTATGCATGGTTCAGGTTTATTGGTACATGTTAACATCRGTATATCTCACAGTCATAGTGTGATAGTGGTTCCATCATTCTACTTTTACTTCAGGGMAGTTGGATGAGGCAAGGAAAGGTGGTTGTAGCCACCTTCTAGTTGTAGYTGGATAAATTAGGGGGATATARCCTCCTTCTGGTTGTATCCAAAGAATTGGGGAGTTGGAGCTTCCCTCAGGTTGTAGCCTGAGAAACTAGGGGGTTGGAGCCTCCTTCCAGTTGTAGCTGGAAAACAAAGGAAGTTGGTGCTTCCAATGAATGTAATTCTTCAAGACATATAAGAAAAAGAATTATGTGGTTTTCTCCTGATTTGGGTTTCCAYGTAAAACACTRGTGTACTGTGTATGTATGTAATTGTTCATTTCTTATTTCTCATTATTGGATAATAATTCTACATTGATATAACACTTGGATTATTTGGAGAAAAAGGATTATAATTACRCTATTACTGATTCACCCCCCCTCTCAGTAATCCAACAATTGGTATCARAGWAGGTTCCTTTAGAAATCAGTTTAACCAYTGAAAGGTWGATCATGGAGAGAAACAACTTGTACAAAAATGGAATACCACARTTTGATGGACAKAAGTATGTTTTTTGGAGCATAAGAATGAAGAMATATATACAAGCACAGGGATTTCAAGTTTGGAAATCAATTGTAGATGGATACACAACACCAATAGTTCCACCAACAAATGAMAAAACAATGAAACTTGGTGAGAATAATTCCAAARCYGAAAATGCACTTTTGAATTGTCTTAGTGATACAATATTCATCAAAGTTTCACATTGTAAATCCTCTAAAGAGATTYGGGAAAAGCTTCAAAATGTTTATGAAGGAGATACAAAGGTCAAAGMAGCAAAGCTTCAAACTTACAGAGGTCAGTTCGAACAACTAAAAATRAAGGAATATGAAAATATTGCAACCTACTTCTTACAAGTCRATGAGTCGATGAAACARTGAATGAAATCATAGGATTGGGAGAAGAAATCAAAGAATYTGTAATTGTTCAAAAGKCACTAAGATCTCTTCYTATGAGATTCAACCCTAAGATATCAGCACTAGAAKAAATATCATATCTAAACTCAATAAGAATGGATGAAATGCATGGAATCTTCACGGCATATGAAATGAGAACTGAAYAGGAAAATCTAGATGTTAAAGAAGAAGCCTTCAAAGCATCCAAAAGATCAAATCAAAAGAACCAATAGCAAGAAGAATATAGYAGCAGCAGTGACATCTCGRAAGATGATGAAGAAGTGGCCAACTTCGTTAAAAGACTGAACAAGGGAACCAACGGTAGGTATAGAGGTAAGTTTCCTTTAATTTGTTTTAATTGTGRTGGTATTGGTCATTTTGCTAACAAATGTCCTCATAAGAAAAAGAGAAATGATGAAGGTTACTCAAAAGACAAASACAAATATAAAGGCAAAATAACTACAAATAAAGTTTTCAAGAAAAGCTTATGCACCAAAGAAGACAACTCCTCATCARATGAAGATGAAGTCAGAGACATGAAGAATTCTATTTATGGCAGTAAAAGACTCTGACAAAGAAGAATCTRAARAAGAATATGAAGAAGCCAAAGAAGGATATGAAGAAGTCGAAGAAKAAATTGAAGAGGAAGAAGTTGACTATTRMGAATAATTAATATGTGCCATAGAAGTTATCAKAAGAGAAAAGAAGACAAACAAGAAACTACAAKCATAACTAGACAAGAAAAATGGCACTCGAGAACTAGAACAAATGATCACAAAATTGAAGGTTCAAATAGAAGAAGATAAAAKAATTGAAGAACCACTCAAAGAACAACTAGAAGAAAAGGACAAGATCATTGGAAACAKGGAAGCAAATATTGTCACACTAAGAAAGGATATTCAAAAGAAAAATATGAAGAATAGCTCAAAAGTTCTGGATGACATTATCAATAGTCAAAATTWTCATCTTGAMAAGTCTGGACTTAGATACAATTAGACAGAAAAGGGATCAAACTCCAAAACAACAGAGAAAGAAACAAATCTAAAAAKCTATGCAGAAACAATCAAAGGGGATAGGAAGATATACAAGGAAKATTACATGGACACTCCTCCACTAAGAAGTTTCAAATTTCAGATTCAACAACAGACAGATGGGCTTCAAGAAGAAGAAGGGTTCATAAGAGCACCTCCTTTCAAAATATTTTCAACTCCTAGGTATCAAACTATATTTTTTGGTTTATGTTATGCATGTAATAGTTTTGGACATAAAGTTGTGAATTGCAAAGCTAACAACAGGAACAATAACAAATTTGAGAGTCATACACAAAGGGGTTATTCAAGAAGATGTAGTGAAACACAAAGAAGAAGTTACAACAAGTTTGAATCTTTGAGCACTGAAGTGGAATGTTACGAATGTAACAATTTTGGACACGTGGCCAAAGATTACAGAATGACAGTCCCTCCTAAAGAACCTCAACAGAATAACAACAGTCACAGACAAGAACCTCATAAAACAACATGGATAAGAAAGCAAGATCAGTATAGCAATGAAGAATGCACAGTCACTCTACAAGCTAAGCAGAAGAAACACGGTTGGTATGTTGACAGTTGTAACACCCTGTTTCCCCCAGTCTGTAAAAATAATTATATTGACCAAGAACTATGGAAAATTCAAAGATGTGAATGTTTGATTTGACGGACCTTTGTATAAAAGGTCGATGAATGCAAATTATGTTATGAATATGTGTTGCATGACTGCTGGGAGGGGGATGTGCTAAAAGAGACCACAATGGTTAATGAGAGGTGGTGGAAGGGACCTAGAATGGTTGTGTTAACTTCCACCGATCCAGTACCGTACTGGTTTTTACTTGCTCAAAGAAACTCTCTGACCCTAGAATGGATTTCCTGTTAGATTGGTAGGTGGGGAGGCTCCTCAAGAGTTAATGAGGGGATGGAGGTGAACCGCCCATCCATAAAATATCTCAGACCTAATCATGGACAAGGAAATTCATGCCACACGCAATCTTGTAGAGAAAAGGCAAGAGAGGAAGTGTGGTAAAGGGTATAGGAGAGAGTGCACTTGACAGGGGATCGCGGAAGAGAACTGGAGAAACTCTGGAACACACAGGGAGTTCTGAACATAGGAGGAGAGTAACCTTCGTCTGGGATTATTTTTGTGTATCAAGAGAAGGAGAGTAACCTTTGTCCTTGACTTCCGTTGAGTTGGAAGTAGGAGAATGAATCTCAAAGAATCGTGGTCTAGCTCGCGGGTGGCTAGTGGTAAATCCATTTGGAGTCACTGAGACTACGGTTAGGTGGAAATGAGCACCCCTCTCAGTAGTTGCATCACACCTGGTGGATCTAATAAGTGTTTTATGCATTGTATTTTGAATTGAATATCATGAATACATGTTTATGTTTATATGCCCATAATAATTTCTGTGTGGAATGATTTCCTAGAGTTTTTGACTGGAAATAATGGATGCACGTGTATGCTTACATGCCATAGTTGGTTTTTGTACAAATGATTAAGTTTGGGGCATGAGTTCTCTCCACCGAGAATCATCTTGTTTGCTTGATTCTAGTAATATTCTGGGAAGGCCCCTCGAGAGTACTCTTCCCTGGGAATCACCCCATAAACCTTGGAACCATACCGAACCTTTACCTAGAGACTCGACTAAGATCATAGACAATTTCCCAAGAACCATCTAAAGGTTCATGCGATCCAGGTTTGGAAACCTTATGTAAGAAAGAGTATCTCTCTAAGGTCTCAGAGTCATGGGAGTTTGAAGCTCCGAGAGGTTGAATTTCATGATTCAAGCTCAGAAGGGATAGCGAGTCCAATTATAGAAAGAGAATATCCTATTGTTTGGTAGAAAAATGGTCAGAATCCTTTTAGAAATACCCCAGATTTGTCAAGACTAATGGATCTAGAGAAGGAGTGCAGGCGTTAACACCTCGACCCTTTCAGCCTTCGCAAGTAGTGATGGGATCTAGGACTATAGATCCAAGGATCTAACGGAGCTCTATTGACCGTCGATCTTAGCCTTCGTACAGTCAAGAGAGTAGCATTTCACTGACTCACGACTTGGAGTGGTCAAGGGTAGGACTGTACGAACTCACGATTCACGAAATCGCGATGTGATCATGGTCGTTGGATCCAAGCCACGGGAAAACCATTGGATCAGAACCTCCACGTGGTATCGCGTATCGGGGGTTCAAAGGTTGAAAGAACTTCCTTTCAACTGCAATAGTCATGAAGTGTCGAGCATTGAGGGCTCATGCGAACATGTGGCACAACCGTTAGGTGGGGACCGCATGGTTGACAAGTGGAATAACAACAAGCCCCCAGAGAATGTGGGAGCGGGTGACAGGTGATGGACACATGTCACCTGGGAGAGAGTCAACCCATTGTTGACTTGTCGTGGTTCGGGGTTTCGCAGGATGAAGAATTTGCACCTTCATCGCTAAGGTCGCGAAACTCCAAGAGCCAAGATCTCGTGTGACGGACAATAGTGACACTGCTCGTAAGAAGAGTACAACGGAGGAGACAAGTGGCATGTACACGTCACTTGGTAGAATCCACGTAACATTGACCTCTCACGTCTCGGGGATTCGCAAAGGAGGAGCACGAGGGCTCAACACTCCAACTAGTGATGTCACGAGTTGTGAGTAGTGCTAGTGTTTAGCCTAGCCTACAGTTACATGTAGTAGGTGCTAGTGAGGAGGGAGCCATACCTGTATCGCATCTCAGGTATCGGTTTTTGGAGAAAGAGGAGTCAAGATCCTTTACTCCCAACTCGCGAGTTGCAAAAGGCATTTGCGCTAAGGCTAGGTTGTGGTCACTTGGAGGAGGATAAGGAAAGAGATGGTCTGCGCTAGGCCCCATAGAAATTCGGGGATTCTGTCCCTTGAAGAAAAAGATGAAAAATCTAGGTTGTCGTAGTGGGTATGTGACAAATTGGTATCAGAGCATGGTTACAACACTTGGCCTACTTGGGCTCATGAACGAGTTGCGCAAAAAATCCATTTGAAGTACTCTTAAAAGGATTAACCCTCTATCTTAACCCCCTTTATCAAAATTCAATGTTAAGAATGAAAATTCCTATTATGTGTATGCATTTGAAAAATATGAATCATGCGCTGGATATAAATGAATATAAATATTGACTAATAACAATTTTTTTTCCTGTACACAAGTGGATGATCAACCACGGGGAACTGCAGACGCATAGAATGGTGTTGCACCATGAAGTGGGGGATGGATCCCACAATAGAGATGAAGAGTCTGACAAAAGGAGGGCGGTAGAGACCCCTCCATATCTAGCTGAGACTGTGAGAAGCCTCATGGTCGAACTACAGAGCTGCAAGGCCGACAATGAGAGGTTGATAAAAGAGCAAGAGAAGTAAACAGAAATTAATGCAGTATTTTTGTAGAGTTTATCCGACATACAAAGACAATTGCAGCATGAACCTGACACCAGTCACGTGGACCAACGACAGATAAATAAAAGTCGAAGTCCACCTGAGATGCAGAAACATGGTCTTTTAAGTAGCCACACTGGGAAGAGCACCTCGAGAAAGGTCCACCCTAGAGATAAGGGACAAGTGTTGGATGATTCCTCTGGAATGGAAACTCGCGACTTGGAGGGATCTTCTAGTAGCAGAACTAGCTCTTATTCCCGAACAAAACAAAAGAAGAAAAAACATTCCAAAAGTCATAATCTCAAAGAATTCAAGAAGGCCAAACCACCCTCTTTCGACGGTGAAATAAAGAAGGGGGAGGAAGTGGAGGCCTGGCTGCTTGGACTAAAGAAGTCTTTCAGAGTCCATGACTTCTCAGAAAACTTGAAGGCCTGAGTAGCCACTTTCAACTTGAATGGAAAGGCTTCCATTTGGTGGGAAGACCTTAAGAATTTAAAAGGGATTGACGAAGAGGAACTATCTTGGGAACAATTTGAGAAATACTTCGGGAAGAAGTATCTGTCAGAAAATTATTTCGACGAAAAGACTAAAGAATTCTATGAACTCAAGCTGAGGAAACTCACCATAGAGGAATATGTCAGCAGATTCCTCGAGTTGTTGAGGTATGTACCCTATATAAAAGAAGAAAAGGAAAAGGTGCAATGATTCATTAGTGGACTACTTAAGGACTATCAGAACAGGATTGATTTTGATGAGCCAAAGACCCTAAAAGACACTATCCAAAAGGCAAGATATTGTTATGAACAGTTGGGGCATCGGACATAATCTCATGAAGGTTGGAAGCAGAAGAATAGTTTGGGATTCCAGAAAAGGGGGTTTAAATCCCCAAGATTTAAAAACTATAAAAAGGACTCAAGAATGAGCTTCCCAACCCGAAGTGTACACAGCATAATTTTCCCTCCCAGAGCAAAAATAAACCTTATGGATCTACCCCAGCAAAGATTGATAACCCAAAGAGAGAACCCTTGAAATGTTGGGGTTGTGGAGAAGAAAATATACTGAGGGATTGCCCACACCGGCAATAGAACAGTCGGAGAATTTACAACATTCAAGAAGCTACCACCGTCAATGACGTGGCCAGGAGTATGACACAAATTTATGCAGCCTTGGATGATAAACAAGCTGACCACCAAGCTTCAGTGGTGGAGATGGAAGGTATGATCACCAACCATCTAGTGTCTATTCTAATTGACCCTGGTTCAAATTTGAGTTATATAGCTCCTAAAGTTGTTTATAAGTGTAAATTACAGCCACATAAACATGCCAAGCCATGGTTGGTACAACTAGCCACTGGTAGCAAAAGAAAGGTAGTGGAGGTCATACCAGCCTGCCAATTCACTATGGGTGAATTCCCCACCCAAGCAACCCTTAACATACTACCCCTAGAATCATATGACCTGTTGATTGGTATGGACTGGATTGTTACCATAAAACCTTAGAATGTGTAAGTGAAGAAGGAAGAAGGATAACCCTTCAAGGGATCCAAAAACCTGTCTCGGTGAGATGAATATCAGCCCTTCAAATGAGAAAGTATTGTAGAAAGGGATGCCCACTACATGCGATACAGGTGTTGGAATCAATTGAAGATGACAAACCAAGCCTTGAAGACCACCCCACACTAAGAGAATATAGAGATGTATTTTCGGAAGAGGTATCGGGTCTACCTCCGAGAAGGGACATTGACTTCTCAATAGAACTTGCACTAGGAGCGATGCTAGTGTCCAGGACACCCTATAGGATGAGCACACCCGAGCTAGTTGAGATTAAATTACAACTAAAAGAAATGATGGAAAAAGGCTATATCCAGTCCAGTGTGTCTCCATGGGGAGCACCAGTCCTATTTGTGAAAAAGAAAGACGATACCCTCTGACTATGCATAGATTATAGACAACTCAATAAGGTAACCATAAAGAACAAGTACCCCTTACCCAGGATCGATGACCTATTCGATCAATTGGCAGGTGCTTCCATCTTCTCAAATATTGACTTGAGATATGGATACCATCAGGTCTGAATCAAGGGTGAAGACATCCACAAAACTGCCTTTAGGATGAGATATGGTCACTATGAGTTTTTGGTAGTACCATTTGGATTAACCAATGCCCCTGTCACTTTTATGTGCTTGATGAAAAATGTGCTCAGCAAATTTCTAGATAAATTTGTACTAGTTTTTATTGACGATATATTAATTTACTCAAAGAATAGAGAGGAACATCTTAGAATTGTGCTTCAAGTGCTAAGAGAACATCATCTCTATGTCAAATTTAGCAAGTGTGACTTTTTCCAGAAGCAAATACATTACTTGGTCCATGTCATCTCTGTAGAAGGAATAGCAGTATACCCTAACAAGATCAGGTCTATCATGGAATGGCCTACCCCTAAGGACGTTTCAGATATTAGATCCTTTATGGGCTTAGCAGGATACTATAGGAGATTTATAAAAGGATTCTCCAAGATTGGTTGTCCAATCACTGCCCTCCAGAAGAAGGGAGCTAAATTCACATGGAGACAAGAATGTGAAGAAAGATTTCAATTCCTAAAACATCTACTGACCCACACACCCGTGTTGAAGATCGTCGATCCAGAAGCTGACTTCATCGTGTGCACAGATGCCTGCAAGGAAGGGCTTGGGGGAGTCCTTATGAAAGGAGGAAGTGTAGTCTGTTATGAATCTTGAAAATTGAACGAGCACAAAGTCAACTATGTGACCCATGATCTAGAACTAGCCGCCATAGTGCACGCCTTAAAAATGTGGAGGCATTACCTCCCGGGAAGAAAATTTGCACTTATGACAGACCACTGTGGATTGCGATATCTATTTGACCAACCAAAACTCAATGATAGACAAGCCAGGTGGATGGCCCTTCTTAGTGAGTTTGATTTCGAATTTAAACATATCAAGAGAAAGGAAAATAAGGTGGTCGATGCCCTTAGCAGAGGTATGAAAACAATTCAGCTGACAACAGTGAGCACCTACGAGACGAATGTCAAGGAAAGAGTTAAGAATGCATAAGAAAAAGACACATTCTTATAGACCGTGACCTCATACCTAGAGCAAGAACCCACGGGGATAAACTATGAAGGCTACTAGATGATAGATGGAGGTTTTCTAACTTACAAAAACAGATTGTATATTCCAGGTTGTGATGACTTGAAGAGGTTCATAATGGATGAACTACATAAAAGACGATATATTGGTCATCCAAGATACCAGAAGATGATCACAGCCACTAGGAAACAATTCTATTGGCCTGGATTGAAGAAAGACATAGTTGAGTATTTAGCCAAATGCATATAATGCCAACAGGTTAAAGCAGAACACCGACACCCAGCAGGATTATTACAACCTCTACCAATCCAGGAATGGAAATGGGAAACCATCTCCATGGATTTCATTATTGGATTACCAACCTCGACCAAATAGAATGATGCCATCATGGTAGTGGTGGATAAATTGAGAAAGTCCACTCATTTTATCCCTGTCAAGTTGACTTGCAAGGCAATAGACATTGCCAACATATTCATGAAGGAGATATTCAGACTACATGGTATGCCTAAAGAGATCGTGTTTGACAGAGACACAAAATTTACTTCCAACATTTGGAAATCCTTGATGGATGGTCTGGAGACCAAATTACTGTTTAGCACAGCCTATCATCATCAAACCGATGGACATATAGAAAGAGTGAACCAAGTATTAGAAGACATGCTAAGGATGCATGTAATGCATCAACCCAAAAAATGGGAAGATTACCTGCCACTGGTGGAATTCGCCTACAACAACGGCTAACAAGAATCCCTGAAGACAAGTCCTTTCAAAGTCCTCTATGGTAGGTTGTGCAACACTCCAGTCGGTTGGAGTAATCCCATAAACAGAATTACTATTGGACCCGACATGTTGAAAGAAATGGAACAACAAGTGATTCAGATAAAACAAAATCTAAAGGTTGCTCAGAACAGACAGAAAAGTTACGTTGACCAAAAGAGAACTCCAAGAGAATTCAAGACGGGAGACCACATATATCTCAGAGTTAGGCCCAAGAAGAGTTCCCTGAGGATGGGAGCTTGTGCCAAGTTGGCACCTCGGTATTGTGGACCCTTTGAAGTTCTATATAGAGTCGGACATGTAGCCTATAGGCTAGCACTTCCTCCCATAGTAAAAGCACATAATGTTTTCCATGTTTCATTATTGAAGAAATATGTACATGATTTTAATCATATAATTGACTGGTCTATGATCTAGGTGTAACTGGAAGGAGAATTCCTGCCATAAACTCAATGCATACTAGACAAAAAGGAAACCCCACTGAGAAACCTAACCATTGCACAAGTCAAGGTGCAGTGGAAACATTTTGGCCCAGATGAGGCTACGTGGGAAATGGAAGATGCCATGAAACATGCATATCCAATTTTGTTTACTTCTGTACATACACATCATATTGATAGATAGAACATCGAGGACAATGTTCCTTTAAGGGGGAGGCAATTGTAACACCCTATTTCCCCTAGTCTATAAAAATAACTATATTGGCCAAGAACTATGGCAAACTCAAAGATGTGAATGTTTGATTTGACGGACCTTTGTATAAAAGGTTGATGAATGTAAATTATGTTATGAATATGTGTTGCATGACTACTGGGAGGGGGATTTGCTAAAATATACCATGATTGCTAATGACAGGTGGTGGAAGGGACCTGGAATGGTTTCGTTAACTTCCATCGAGCCAGTACCATACTAGTTTTTACTTGCTCAAAGACCAAAGAAACTCTCTAACCCTGGAATGGATTTCCCATCAGATTGGTAAGTGGGGAGGCTCCTCAAGAGTTAATGAGGGGATGGGGGTGAACCTCCCATCCGTAAAATCTCTCAAACCTGACCACGGACAGGGAAATTCACGCCACACACTATCTTACAGAGAAAAGGAAAGAGAGGAAGTGTGGTAAAGGGTAGAGGAGAGAGCACACACGATAGGGGATCACGGAAGAGAACTGGAGAAACTTTGGAACACACAGAGAGTTCTGAACATAGGAGAAGGATAGTAACCTTCATCCGGGATTATTTTTCTGTATCAGGAGAAAGAGAGTAACATTCGTCCTTGACTTCCATTGAGCTGGAAGTAGGAGACTGAATCTCAAAGCATCATGGTCTAGCTCGGGGGTGGCTAGTGGTAAATCCATTTGGAGTCACTGAGCCTATGGTTAGGTGGAAACGAGCACCCCTCTCAGTAGTTGCATCACACTTGGTGGATCTGATAAGTGTTTTATGCCTTTTATTTTGAATTCAATATCATGAATACATGCTTATGTTTATATGCCCATAATAATTTCTATGTGGAATGATTGTTTGGTGTTTTAGACTGGAAATAATGGATGCACGTGTATGATTACATGCCATAGTTGGTTTCTGTACAAATGATTAAGTCTGGGGCATGAGTTCGCTCCTTCGAGAATCATCTTGTTTGCTTGATTGTCATAATATTCTGGGAAGGCCCCTCGAGAGTACTCTTCCCCAAGAATTACCCCATAAACCTTGGAACTATACTGAACCTTTACCCAGAGACTTGACTAAGATTAGGGACAATTGCATAAGAACCATTTGAAGGTTCATGCGACCTGGGTCTGGAAACCGTATGCAAGAAAGAGTATCTCTCTAAGGTCTCGGACTCATGGGAGTTTGAAGCTCCGAGAGGTTGAATTTCATGATTCAAGATCAGAAGGGATAGCGAGTCCAATTATAGAAAGAGAATACCCTATCATTTGGTAGATGAACGGTCAGAATCCTTTCGAAAATACCCCAGATCTGTCAAGATCGATGGATCTAGAAAAGGAGAACAGGCGTTAAAACCTCGACCCTTTCAGCCTTCGCAAGTAATGATGGGATCGAGGACCGTAGATCCAAATATCTGATGGAGCTCTATTGACCATTGATCTTAGCCTTCTTACAGGTAGGAGAGTAGCATTTCACTGGCTCGCGACTTGGAGTGGTCAAGGGTAGGACTGCACGAACTCACGATTCGCGAAATCGCAACTTGATCGTGGTCATCGGATCCAAGCCATGGGAAAACCATTGGATCAGAACCTCTACATGGTATCGCATATCGTGGATTCAAAGTTTGAAAGAACTTCCTTTCGACCGAAAAAGTCTCTAAGTGTCGAGCACCGAGGGCTCATGCGAGCATGTGGCACAGCCATTAGGTGGGGACCACATGATTGACAGGTGGCATACAAGAAAGCGCCTAGAGAAAGGTGGGAGAGGGTGACAGGTGATGGACACATGTCACCTGGGAAAGATTCAACCCATTGTTGACTTGTCGTGGTTCATGGTTTCACAGGATGAAGAAGTTGCACCTTGATCGCTAAGGTTACGAAACGTCGAGAGACGAGGTCTCGTGTGGCGGGCGGCAGTGACACAACTCGTAAGTAGAGTACAATGGAGGAGACAAGTGGAATGTACATGTCGCTTGGAAGAATCCACATAACGTTGACCTCTCGCGTCTCGGGGATTTGCAAAGGAGCAGAATGAGGGCTCAACACTCCAATTAGCGAAGTCGTGAGTTGTGAGTAGTGCTAGTGTTTAGCCTAGCCTACGGTTATGTGTAGTAGGCGCTAATGAGGAGGGATCCATACCCGTATCGCGTCTTGGGTATCAGCGTTTGGAGAAAGAGGAGTCGAGAGCCTTGACTCTCAACTCGCGAGTTGCGAAAGGCACTTGCGCTAAGGCCAGGTTGTGGTCACTTGGAGGAGGATAAGGAAAGGAATGGTCTGCGCTAGGCCCCATAGAAATTCAGGGATTCTATCCCTCGAAGAAAAAGATGAAAAATCTAGGTTGTTGTAGTGGGTGTGTGACAACAGTGGGTGTTCAAAACACATGACAAGTGATAGAGACAAATTTCTTACATTGTGAAAGGAAATAAATGGATCAGTCTCCTTCGGAAATGATAATTCAGCCAAAATCATTGGAGAAGGAACAGTCTGAATTGGGAACAAGAATGAAAAGGCACAAAATGTTCTACTGGTAGAAGATATGAAACATAATGTTCTAAGTGTGAGTCAAATGTGTGACCAAGGTCATAAATTTACTTTCAATTCACAAAAGTGTGAGATAAGAAGAGAAGGTTCAGGGAAATTGGTCGGTATAGTTGCAAGAACTTCAAACAACATATATGTGCTAAGTGAAATTGGAAATTAAAAGTGTTGTCTAGGAAAGGAAGATGAAATTTGGCTATGGCACAAAATAATGGGTCACATGCATTTTGACAACCTTGTCAAAGTCAACAAAATAGAAGCAGTCAGAGAAATGCCCCAGATCACGAAACCAACCAAGACTTTATGCAAGCATTGTCAACAAGGAAAGAAAACAAACACTAGGTTCAAATCAAAAGAATATTCAACAACAAGACCACTGGAAATTATGCATACTGATCTAGTTGGACCAAATACAACAAAGGGCTTAAAAGGTGAGAGATACCCTATGTTATTAGTTGATTATTATACAAGAATGACTGTGGTTTGATTTCTCAAGAACAAGTCAGAAGCTTTTGAAAACTTCAAGATCTACAAGGAAATGGTTGAAAATGAGATGGATTCAAGAATCAATTGCTTGAGATCTAATAATGGAGGCGATTTCACTTCAAAGGAATTTATGGACTACTGCAGAATTCATGGAATAAAAAGGCAATTCTTTGTTTCTAGGACACCTCAACAGAATGGAGTTGTTGAAAGAAAGAACATGACAGTACAGGAAATGGCTCGAACAATGCTAATGAATTCCAAATTGACAGATATATTTTGGACACAAGCACTGCATACAACAATTCACATTCAAAAAAGAGTAATGCTCAGAAACAACACTGATAAAAATCCCTACGAACTATGGAAAGGAAGACCAACAAATGTGAAGCACTTCAGAGTTTTTGGAAGCAAATGCTACATCAAAAGAGAAGATGGCGGAATGGGAAAGTTTGACTCTCGTGTGGACAAAGGAGTACTTTTTGGTTACTCAAGTACAAGGAAAGCATACAAGTGTTACAATCTAAGATTGAACAAAGTTGTGGAAAGAATCAACGTAACAATTGATGAAACAGGCAGACCGGAATCAAAGGAAGAAGAAAACAAATCAATGGAACAACTTTTCGAAGAAGAAGTAGAAGAGGAAGATGAAGAGAATCCGACAAAAACAGAAGAGCAAGTTCAACAAGTATCTCCAAAGACACCTATCAAACGAGTATAGAAGAATCATCCTTTAGATCATATTATTGAAAACAAAGATGCAGGAGTTGAGATGTAACACACCACGTCCACCCATTGATCGGGGAATGTCACTTGCTCAAACACTTAGGTTAGTTATGACAACATAATGTAACATCCAATATTCAACTGAGGTATGTCACATAACTTATTTTTTTTCTTTTTCTCTCTAAATACATATATACAAACACATGCATACATACATACTAAATTGCATGCAATTAAACATATACATTCAATGCTCTAACGGAAGCTTCACATATAAAAGATAAACAAATAGTTTTTTTCTGTAAATATACAATTTTTTGATTGATTTAAAAGTGAACACAGACATGCAGTGTATACGGGGTATATCCTTAAACATATGGACAGTTATGCTCACACAAGAAATAAAACCCATAAAATAACACATAAATGACAATGCAGCATGGAATTCAACACATAACTGGTACTTATCTTGGTAAGAATGTCACCAACTACATGCAGACTGTCCATGAACCTCCCAGCCTTAGAATACACTGTTCGTCACTCTCAATAGTGAGTCAGCCCCGAGATGGGACTAGACTCCACCCAGGAAAGGGATTCCTAACTCAGCTAAAGGTTCACGGTCAACCGAAAAGACTCCCTCTCAGGTGTTCACTCAACCACAGCCTATAGCCTCTCCTTCCCCACATGCCTTCCCCACCCAAGGAAGTGTGCCCCTTCTCTTCTCAACAATCCCTTGACTGCCCCACTTCCCTTCCAGGGCTTCAGCAACAGGCCAGACCAAAAGTCTCAGAGCGTTGTAGCCACAGTTTATCACCTTCAGAAAATCGATCCTCAAAAATTCCCTCACTCAATGAATTTCTCACGGGCTTGACAACCCACCTCTTCAATCTCGATCCCAAGATGACAGGTACACCAACAGGAATGGATATCAGTCTAGTCTGGGTACGGTGGTAGGAAGATACGAGGTAGCTCCAGGACTGACCGAATGTATCGTGGATACTGGTTCTTTGGTCTAAGGAAAAAAATGGTAAGGTTCTCCTCTCCACAATGGTCGATTCCCCAAAGGAAATAAGTCTCGACAATAAGTATGCATGTCTCCAACTTGACACTTGTCATGTTGGAAGCTACTATGATACATTCTTTCCCTAATTTAGGACTTAGGATAAATTAATTATCCGTACTTTATGTTTTTAAGAAATATTAATATAATATTTCTTTTTGTCATTAAGCTCTCTAGCTAAGCCCTGTTCTTATCTTTAGGCCCTCCCTTTCCCTATTTGGTGGAATCTAGTCCCCCTTCTCTTTTATCGTGGTCGGTTTGTGCGCAGCGATGTATTTTTATATTAATCATGAGATATATATACAAAATAGGTGCTCTAGCCTTTAACATCTAGGCGCGCTGGCCTATTTCCGAGACATAAGCATTTCGGCTTATAATACTGGCTCACTAGCCTATAATGCATATTATATACACAAAGGTTCACTAACCTTAATATTTCACGCACTTTAGTTACTGCGTACAGTATCCACTGACCTCAAGGTTGCGCGCTCTTTAGTTATTGTGCGATGTATCCTCTGTCTTTAATGTTGCACGCACCTTAGTTACTGCATGCGGTATTCAGAAATGTGCACATTACATTCCTTTACTGTGCAGTTTATGCATGCACCATGCCATGAAAGGTGTATTACAAAAATGACGTCTAAACAACTCACTATCTTAAATATAATCAGATTATATTTACATTTGGGTTCGGCCGAGGGACATTACAATCCCCTCCCCTTATTGATGCATTGTCCTCAGTGCATCATGTACCCATATATAACAAAATTCTCAAAATTATTCAAAAAGATGTGGGTATTCTGCCCACATTGCATCCTCATGCTCCCAATTAGCGTCTTCAGGTCCGTACCAGGTCCATTGGACCTTTACAAGCCCTATGGATCGATTTCGATGCTTTTTTATTTTTCGATCCAGAATGTGCATCGGATGCACTTGGAAAGCGCCTTCTTGCTCCACCTGAATAACATTCCAATCAATAACATGATTAGCATCAGGTATGTATTTCTTTAGAAATGATACATGGAATACATTATGAACAGACATAGATTCAGGGAATGCAATCATATAAGCAATGGGACCAATCCTCTCTAGGATTTCAAATGGTCCACAAAATCTGGTTGCCAACTTGGCATAGCTTCCCAGCTTCAGGGAACTCCTGTTAGCTTTTACTTTCAGGAAAACATGATCACCCACTTTGAATTCTCTGTGGATTCTGTTTTTATCAGCATAACTTTTCTATCTGTCTTTGGAAGTTTTCAAATTCTTCTTAATTTTAACATCTAGTCCTCCATCTCCTTGAGAAACTCTGGTCTGACTACTATTCTATCAGCTGGATTATCCCATCTTACTGGAGTATTGCACCTTCTGTCGTAAAGTGCTTCAAATGGGCTCATTTTCAATTATGCATGATACACATTATTATAAGTGAATTCTACTAAATGTAGGTAGTCTTCCCATTTTGATGGTTTATCCATCACATACATTCTCAACATATCTTCTATCACTCTAATCACCCTCTTTGTCTGTCCATCATTCTCAGGATGGTAAGCTGTACTAAAGTTCAGATTTGTTCTGAATCCTTTGAACAATCCTTTCCAGAAATTCGAGGTGAATTTCAGGTCTCTGTCAGACACAATCGTTTTAGGAATTCTATGCAATCGTGCCACTTCCTTCATGAAAATATCAACAACATCTGTTGCTTTGTGAGTAGTTTTTAGTGGAATAAAATGGGAAGCTTTTGTAAGATTTTCCACCACTACCATAATCGAATCATGTAGCTTGCCCATTCTAGGAAATCCCATAATAAAATCCATTGTCACCACTTCCCACTTCCATTCAGGAATGTGAAAAGGTTGCATCAATCCTACTGGGTGCCTATTCTCTATTTTAACATTTTGGCATTCCATACACCTAGCGATGTATTCTGCAATTTCTCTCTTCATACATGGCTAAAAGTATTGGCTCTTGACCGTTGCAATAGTTTTATGATACCTGAGGTGCCCTGCATAAGGAGAATTATGCATCTCATGCAAATTTATACCTTTCATGTCCTGGACATTTGGTACAAATTTTTTTTTCTTGTGCAGCAGTATTCCATCTACTCCCAACTTATAAATATCCATCTTCTGTGTTGTCTTACCTTGTTGCAGTTTTGCTATCAATTCTTTGTATTGCAAGTCTGTATTTTTAGCCTCCAGAAATTTTCTTTTAACATCAGTCTAATACATGCCGATGGTTGTAGCATGAAGCTCATGCACCCTCCTGTTGAGTGCATCCGCCACTTTATTTTCTTTCCCTTTGATATGCTTTATATCAAAGTCATATTCTCTTAGAAATTCTAACCATCTACTTTGTCTATCATTTAGATTTGGTTGATCAAATAAATATTTCAAACCATTGTGGTCTGTTCTTAAACCAAACCTTTTTCCCATGAGGTAGTGTCTCCATTTCCTCAGGGCATGCACTATGGATGCCAACTCCAAATCATGAGTGGCATAGTTTCTTTCATGCTCCTTCAACTTCCTTGATTCATAACATATCACAAATCCATTTTGGCTGAGGAATCCACCAAGTCCTTCATTAGATGCATCTGTGCATACAATGAAATCTTCATTTGGGTTTGTAATTCTTAGTATTAGAGCACTTGTCAATAATTGTTTCAAATGTTGGAAACTCCTTTCATAGTCCAACGTCCACTGAAACTTCATACCTTTTCTTTGCAAGGAAGTGATTGGGTGTGCTATCTTCGAGAATCCTCCAATGAATCTCCTATAGTAGCCTGCAA
>WSFP011394163.1:0-27588 GCA_009831015.1 Picea engelmannii
CTTTGAGCAATAGTCATTAGTGTTGTACCAGGGGATTTTATGGAATTCACACTACTTCCCAATGTCTTTCTTCATATTCCCATTACCCTTCTTTGTTTATGTCTTAGACTTGTTGTCTTGCAGTTGTCCATCCTTGATTTTTCCTTTGTTCCATGTGTTGGGGCTTCCTTTTCTCGACTTCTGTTTTGATGAATTTGTAGATCCAAACTCCCACTTATTCCTTTTCTTAAAATTTTCTCGATTTTGATAGCATATTGATTAGTGGCTCCCAGTGAGGAGATGTCTAGAAAATCAATTTTTGTTTGGATGTACCTATGTAGGACTCCATGTTATTTTATATCCATATGCTTCTTAGAGTCTCTGATACCCATATTGGCACAAGGTATGGAAGGTATTTGTGAACTTTGACATTGTTTGGTCCCTCTCCTAACACAATGTGGTCCATCTCGTGTACTGAAAATTGTAGTTTCCAACAGGATAATATTGTTCCTTAATGGAATCCATAACATAGTCCCAAGTGGGCTCGACCCCAAATATTCTATAATCCTCTGTGGAGTTTTTCTCATAGTAAGTCTCCCACCAATGTTTGACATGGGGGACCACCTTAAAAAGTGAAAATGTGAACTTTTCCATATTGGAAACATTGTGGACAAAGGAATAACCTTCTAGTATATTTAACCTCTTTTCTGAATCATCTTCATCTATCTAACCTTAAAATATAGGAATATCAAAATTAACTTGTACCTTAAAGGGGGAGGCACCTCCAAAGTGGTCTCTTGAAGAAGATGCATCTGTTATTGTTGGAAACCACTGAAGGATTTGGGAAAAAAGATCATTAATCTCCTTCCTCTGTTTTGTGAGGACTTCCATGAGAAACAACTTAATAGGATCTTATGATCCCTTATCTCTCTATTCTTCCACCATGAGATGTCATTCGGGTTGGCAAGAGCGGTTGTCCTCAAGAGAGACTAGCTTGAGACCCAACTCTATATACCCTGACCTCATTGGAGACATGCACTAAGAGATGACAAAGAGCATACTTCTTTGATACCACTGATCTAGATTTATGAGGGAATGAGATGAAACATATAAATAAGATAAAAACACATAAATACAATAATACTAAATTTCTAATAAATATTGAAATATGCAGAGACTGTAAAGAAAATATAGAGTGAAATGAACTCGCTAGAATCATGGTAGATTATCTTTGAGAAGAGATGTGACAAATACACACATTTGCAAGAATATGATTAAAATAAGGCACCCAATAAGTTTTTAACATAAATGATAAATGAGAAAACCCTAACAATCCAAAACCATAACCCTAGAAGATGAAGCACCAAAAGGCTTGTGGGCCCCAATGGGGGTAATTGATATGCCAATTTCCCTAGGGTGTAACTTTTGCATACAATATTTGTTTATGGCACTTGATACCTCGTCGTAAAGTTCTATCCAAGGAGTAAACATTCTGAATGACCCAACATAGTCCTTTGTCATCTATTGGGCGATTGCACATCAAAAAAATGTTGTTTAGTGCCTCAAAACGACCCCGAAAGTTTGGGACTTGAAAAAATGTAGAAAAACTACCAAAATGGAAACTGTATGTTGAGCCAATGGAATGGGTTTTGAAATATTGGTTGTCATTGGTGTCAATCCTTGAAGAAGTTTGGTATCCCTAAAGGTATTGTTATGGAACTTGAAGTTGATTGAGGAAAAAAATCATGAAGAATAGTGTAAATACAAGTAACACACTCATGGATGGATAGTCCTCGTCATGCCATTTCCGGTGATAGGTGTTATGTCATGTGGTTCCTCATGGTTGAGAATTTATAACCTTGTGAAGTTGGAATCCTAGAAGAATGTTCAAGAAGAACTTAGATAGTTACAAGTCATTAATGAAAGGGTAAAGTGGTTGTAACAAGAAATTTCAAAAAGCCCTAAAGTTAAGGAAAAAGGTTACCTAGAAAAAGTATATATACACCTCAAGAATTCATTCACAAGTAAATCCACTCACACATTCTATTGAATATCTCTAAGTGAATAAGTGATCTTTTGACAAGTTTGCAACAGTGAAATTTGAGGTAGTGAAGAGTGAGAAGTGCGTGAGTTTTAACATTGCAAAGAAGAATGGGAATTTATGAGGAAACCCTAGTTTTCCTGATCCCTGTGGCTCAGAATACTAGTGTCCCACGAGGCATCCCCACAGGTTGTTTAAGGATCATCATGTGAGGCCCCTCTAGACAACAGTATTAGTCCCACGAGGAAAACACATAATTGGGGTAAATGGTAGTTCTAGGTTTCTAAGGTATGAATAAATGTTATAGGTAAGCACTATAATGTTTTTGATTAGCTACAGGGGTAAAGGTATGTCTATGTACTTGTTTTGAAGACTAGACTTGGTTATGGTATGGTGCATTCTTGAGGCATGTTTGACATTCACACATGATTGAGGTACATCTTGGATATATGGTTGAGTGAGGTATACTCTTGTATCTGGGTTGGTATATGACATAATTTTTATGGTTCACTATTAGAGACATATCTTTGAGACGTAGGCACATGTTTGAGGTATATACTTGATGTATGGTGGGATATGAATGAGGCACATTCTTAGGTATCTTGAGGCACTTCATTGATGATATGGTACGGTTGTATACGTGATTTATTCTATGGTTTATACATGTTGATTTTCTATTACATGGTGTTAGCACCATGATTTTCATAGCTAAGGTTAGAGGTTTGTCAACAATTTGCAAAGTCATGCCTGTTAGCACCCATATTGATTTTATGACTGACATCATTTAACATCTCCAAGGGTTAGTTTGAAAAGGAATCTTATCAATTATTATTTCCATTTCCATTTGCAACTGCACACTGGAAAATTTTCTACGCGATATGTAGAGCACTTCATTGCGCAAAGCATTCTGTCGCGTAGTGGATTTCGTTGTGCAGTGGATTTCATCGCATAGTGGATTTCGTCGTGTAGTGGATTTCATCGCGAAGTGGGATGTCACGCATGGGATGTTGTTGCGCATAGGATTTAGTCGTGTAGTGGATTTCATCACACAGTGGATTTTGTCCCGCAATGGATATCATCGCGTAGTGGCTGTCGCGCATGGGATGTTGTCGTGCATAGGATTTAATTGTGCAATGGATTTCGTTGTGCAGTGGATTTCATTGCGCAATGGGTTTTCGTGCATAGAATACCATCACGCATAGGATTTTTTCATGCAGAGGATGTCATCGTGTAGTGTATTTCATCACACAAAGGATTATGTTGCACAAAGGACGCTTTCACACAGAGGATTTTCCTGTGCACATGCTATAGGTTGCGCTGTGCAAACGACTAGTTTAGTGGTCAACTTAAAGATCCCTTTCTGACCAACTGGAGAGCAATTTTGAAAATTCCCAAGAGGTTTTTGTTTAGGAGAAAAGAGATAAATAAAACCTCTCTCAAATTTGAAAAAAGTTTCATATTTTTGGATATTCGAAGGAATCTTTGAACCCCATTTTTCAGTTTTCATGATTTCCTGTTCGAGACATGTTTTTGCGACACGTATTCTGGCCATATGGAGATGAATTTCTAGAAACAGAGACAAATTTTTATTTATAACGATATTATATACAAAAACCTCTCTCCATTTAAGAAAATATTTTTTTATTAGTGATATATGATGTCATATGTAATGCCTATTTTCCCAGTTCATTGCACAATCCACTACGTTTTTTGTTGAATGTTATTGTTGTGTAGCAGACTTGCTGTGCAAGGGTGAAAAAGTGTCCAAAACTGCACATGAGACTCATCACAACCATATGGTAGAATTTTGATCATGATCAATGTTTGTAAATAATATTTCGGTTACGATTATGATTTGGCAAAATTGGGTTTTCCATTTTTACTGAATCCATTGAAGTTATTGTTCTCTTTCAAAGAAAACAGATCCATGATTCTAGGAGGGAGTAGTTCGACCCTAGAAGAAAAGGGTGACATTAGTTGTCTATATATGGGGATCATTTTCTTGTAAATAGGGTTGGTTGGCAAAATTAGTATAGACAGTGTCTATTGAATGTAGTTTGAGTTCGATCGAAATTTAATGCAAAAGTCCTGAAGCTTTGATGAAAAGATTCTAATTGTAGAAGTTGGATGTATTGTTTCCTTTATTTGTGTACGTAATTCCTATATTCTTTATTAATATCTATTTCTATCTAAATAGGAATGTATTTTCAAACCTAGGATTCACTGCACAGTTCCCTAGGATTCACGTCATTTAGACAAACTATTTTCCTCTAAGTTAAGTTTGAATTCATCCTCAGCAGTGCTCCGCATTTATTTCTGTAATTTCCCCCCGCCTCACACAACGATTTTTCACCGAAGATTATTTCTTGCTTATCCTTTATCCTCTCAAGTTCAGTCAACGAGTCACTTGTTCAATAATTTTCTCAAACCGACTCCATAGCCCAAGGTCTTACTCTCTTGCGCTAATATAACCAAAACTCATTTTTTCAAAGGTGTTAAATCTAGTCGATAGCTCAAAGTCATATCTCGTACCAAGAAAAAGTCTCTTGAGAGAGCCCTCTCCACGTCTGAAGGGCTAGTTTCAAATCTCAAAGTTGGTTGAAATAATTATCTTCATCATCTTTTTATCAACCAAACAGATTTACGAAGTGCTAACATTTTGGCACCATTGTCGGGGATGAAAGTGAAAATTTTCCCTAGGAAAGAACGACATCGTTGAGTTATGAGGTCTCAGAGAAACAAACACTTAGGCACATATTGGTTTTATTTCTTCTCTGGCGACTCCACACATAAGGAAATCAGTTGAAGGTGATTCCACTGTCAGAAGAATCTAGAGCTAAATTTTTCATGGTGACTCTAATCAAGCTTCAAATGAGATTCAAAGATTCCACTGGAGAATGAGACCTGTTTACAGAGATATGGAAGAGAAGTATGGAAAAATAAGGTACTCGAGCTTAAGTTTAGTTCAAGAAGAACTTTTCTATTTTATCAATATATTCTTGTCCTTTCCTGAGTTTTTCAAAAGAATATTTCTTCACTTACCACGTTTAAATGAAACCCAAAGATCTACCCTTGTGTATCCTTCATTGCAAACTATAGGTATACCTCCTTCTGTATAACCGATATTCACCAAGTTCCTTCGTCTGAACCATATGATGTTCATGATCATTCTTGTGAGCTTAATGAAACCAAAGTTGAGCTTGTACCTTCTTTTCTTAATCCTACACCCTCCAAGATTCAAGAAAGACACAGTCCTCTTAAATTTCCTTCTATCCTTCATGACTTTCCTCTGAAACATTATAAGTACCTTCCTTGGTTTGATGGAGAGGTTGATGGAAACTCAACTAAAAAACATATTTAGGTCTTTGAGCATTTTATTAAACTTTTTGAGATTGAACATGATGATGTGTCTATCATGGCCTTTTCTCAGTCCTTACAAGGAGATGCCAAAGCATGGTTCAGACATTTATAGCTTTAGTCAATTAGCTCGTGGGATGAACTGAGGGAAGGTTTCTGTAGATTTTGGGGGGAGAGAAAGTCATGGGATCTACTCCTTTCAGAGTTTTATTCCATGAGAAGAATGAAGTATGAAACCATCTCAAATTTCAGTAGGAGGTTTGCTAGTCTTTATTATAAACTGCCTAAAGAAGTCCAACCTCCTGAAGTTGCTTCCATGCTCCATTATGTAACAACCTTTCAATCAGACTTATCTTTTCTTTTGATGGAGAGGAAGTCTATGTATTTCCAACAGATGTTCAACAATGCTCATAAATTTGAAGACAATATTCAAGCATGTAAACAGATTCTAAATAAGGAGTTGGATGCTAAAGAAGATGACAATGAATATGAACAAAGAACAGTTGATTTGAATCATGAGAAGAGGGTTAATAATATCATATGTCCTCTTGAAGCTTTAAATGCTGATGATTTTGCAAAGGATTATATTCCACTTATTGAAAAAGAAGGTGCTAATTTAGCTTTTGATCCATCCCATGATAAGCATGGGGATGATTTTTTTATGTATTCATTTTTAGACAATCCATAAAATAAATTTGCAAATCAGCTTGTTGAAGAGAAGGTTGATGTACCGAGATTTTTCTTGTTAGATGACATTGCAGATGTTGTTGATATTCCTATATATCATGAATATGATTATGGTTATGGTGTTGACTTCCTAGAACAACTAGATGCATGTTCTGTATCAAAAAATGTCCCTTTTCAACAGTGTAATGAGAGAAATCAACCTACATATCGCAACTACAAAGAAGAATATGAAGAAATTATTGAATCAACTGAAGGAAATTCTTTAAATTTATGCTTTGATTCATTTAAATTGTTGAAATAAAATTTAAAGATCATGAATGAGGTAGAGGAAGGTGTGTTGATGCAAAATCATACTGATTCATAAGAAATATTTGACAAAAAATTGTATCAATCTTCTCATGTGTTTAATGACCCTGTTGCTTGTTATATGTAAGGTTTTATCAGTTCAAAATTGTAGCCATTGGTCGAAGATGAATCTAAAAATGAGTGTGTTCAGAAATCCAAAGAAATTGAAAAATGTGCATATGACAACACTGAAGAAAATGAAGAAGGTTTTGAATCAGGTGAAAGAACCTTGCCATTGTGTTTTTCTTCTTTCAAATTGTTGAGGAAAAATGTTTATAATGTTTCAAATCAGAAATCCTCCAGGCATGATGTTGAATATGAAGAAAGCGGTGGACTTGCAAATGAAAACTATCTTCCATTATGTTTTTCTCCCTTTGCATTGTTGAAAGTAAATCATGAGATAACAGAGGAAGCAAAGAAGTTTGACTTCATTCATAGTGACATTGTTTTACATGAGAAAATTGTTATCAGTGAGGAAGACCAACAACCTTCTCATGCATTTAATCATTGTGTTGTTGATTACATGGAAGGTTATTTCAGTTCATATTTGCATCCTGTGATCAACTACCAGCTTGGAAATAAATATGATGGTCAATCAATGTCAAAGTTATATATGGATGGTTTTCCACCGGGGGTTTCATTTTAGCCATCACTGTCTTTTGAGTCAGAATATTTTTACTTCTAATAGTCTCAACATATTTTTCATCCTCTTTGTGGTGATCAACAGGTTGAATTAAATGAAAACAAGGATGCAGTGGAAGGGGTGAAACATGGTTGTTGTTTTATGTGTGTTCTGGAGGATCCATTTGCAGTTTTGTTGGAGGTGGCAAACAGTCCCAATGTTTTTAATTTTTTGAGATTTTAATTTAGAATTAAATTTTTTAATGACTCATCAGTAAACATGCTTTGAGGCAAGCTTGTGAAAAGAAAGAAAAAGGTGGATAAAGTTCTTGCATGGTTGCATTGGCATTTTGATTTCACTTGATTGACATATTTTTCAATAGTTAGGGCAGGTAGGAGTGTGAATAAGCTCGAAACTACGAGCATTTCTTTTAACAATCTGCAATTTTCATTTTCACCGTAGTTTTAGATTTCAATTTGATGCATATACAGCTTTGGGTTTTCAGTAGATGCAGGTTACAAGTTACAGTTGGAAAGTTGATTTTGGGAGAAACCCAATGGATAAGTGTCTAGTCTACTATTCTTTGCTACCTCACAAAAAGGATAACATCCCCATTGGAGCCAATTGTTAGCACAATGATTTTCATAGCTAAGGTTAGAGGTTTTTTAACAATTTGCAAAGTCATGCATGTTAGCACCCATATTGTTTCTATGATTGGCATCATATAATATCTCCAAGGGTCAGTTTCAAAAATAATATTATCATTTATTACTTCCATTTCCATTTTCAACTGCACAATGCAAAATTTTCTACGTGCTACGTAGATCACTTCATCGCGCAAAGGATTCTATCGCGTTGTGGATTTTGTCGCGTAGTGGATTTCATTGCGCAATGGGATGTCGTGCATGGGATGTTGTCGTGCATAGGATTTCGTTGCACAGTGGATTTCATCACGCAGTGGATTCTTTGTGAAGTGGATTTCATCGCACAGTGGGCTGTCCCACATGGGATGTTATTGTGCATAGGATTTCTTTGCGCAATAGATTTCTTCGTGCAGTGGATTTCATTGCGCAGTGGGTTTTCACCCATGGAATATTGTCATGCATAAGATGTTTTTGCGCAGATTATATCATCGTGCAATGTATTTCATCATGCAAAGGATTTTTCCATGCAAAGGACGCTTTCACGCAGAGGATTTTCCTACGCACAAGCTATAGGTCGCGATGCACAAATGACTAGTTTAGTGGTCAACTTCAAGATCACTTTCTGACCAACTGGAGAGGAATTTTGAAAATCCCTGAGATTTTTTTGGTGAGGAAAAAACAAATAATTAAAAACTCTCTCATATTTAAAAAAACGTTTCATATTTTGGGAGATTCGAAGGAATCTTTGAGCCCTATTTTTCAATTTTCATGATTTGTTGTCCAAGACATATTTTTGAGATGCATATTTAAGCCATATGGAGATGAATTTTGAGAAACCGAGAGAGGTTTTTCTTTATAACGATCCTAAATACAAAAAAATCTCTCAGTTTCGAACAATAGTGTTTTATTAGTGATATATGATGTCGTATTTAATCCCTATTTTCCTAGTTCACTGCGCAATCTGCTGTGTTTTTTGCTGAAGGTTACTGTTGCATAGCAGACTTGTTGTGCAAGGGTGACAGAATGTCCAAAAATGCACATGATGACTCATCACAACCATATGGTCTAACTTGGATGATTATCAATGATTGTAAATAATATTTCAGTTAGGATTATGGTTTGGCAAAGTCGGTTTTTTTTATTTTTAGTGAATCTGCTGAAGTTATTAAGTTATTATTCTCTTTCAAAGAAAACATATCCATGATCCTAGGAGGGAGTAGTTCAACCATATAAACCAAGGGTGACATTAGTTTTCTATATATGGGGATCATTCTCATGTAAACAGGGTTGGTTGGCAAAATTAGTATAGACAGTTTCTATTGAATGTAGTTTGAGTTCGATCGAAATTTAATGCAAAAGTCTTGAAGCTTTGATGGAAAGATTCTAATTGTATAATTTGGATGTATTGTTTCATTTCTTTCGATACATAATTCATGTATTCTTTATTCATATCTATTTCTGTCTAAATATGAATGCATTTCGAACCTGGGATTCACTGCACAGTGCCCTGGGATTCACGCCATTTAGACAAACTGTTTTCCTCTAAGTTAACTTTGAATTCATCCTTAGTGGTTCTTTGTGTTGCTTTTTGTAATTCCCCCCCACATCACACAACGATTTTTCACTAAATACTATTTCTCTCTTATCCTTTATGCTCTCAAGTTCAATCACCGAGTCATTTGTTTTATCGTTTTCTTGAACTGACTCCATAGCCCAAGGTCGTACTCTCTTACACCAATATAACCAGAAATCATTTTTTCAAAGGTGTTAAATCTAGCCGATATCTCAAAGTCATATCCCGTAATGAGACAAATTCTCCCATGAGAGCCCTCTCCAAGTCTGAAAGGTTAGTTTCAGATCTCAAAGTTGGTTGAAATAGTTACCTTTGTTGTCTGTTTATTATCCAAACATATTTACGGAGTGCTAACACATGGTACATGATTTGACTGGTTATTCATCATTGAGGTTATGGTTTATACATTGATGCATATGTTGGTACACAATTTATGGATGATATGGTACATGTTTTGGTATAACACATGTTGATGATAAATTATAGGTTGATGACAGAAAGATAGCGACAGGCTGGATATAGTGATAGGTTGGATGCAATGATAGTGACAGGTTGATAGTGGTAGTGATTTTGGTACTGACAGTTAAGTCTACAGTTATATTTTAGGGAGACAAGACAAGGCAAGGAAAGGGGGTTGTATCCTCCTTCTAGTTGGTGCCAAAGAAAACATGTAGTTGGATCTTCCTTTAGGTTGGAGGATGAGAGTCAGGGGGATATAGCCTCCTTCTAGTCTGAGCCAAAGAATTAAGGGATTCATAGCTTCCTTTAGGTTGGAGCCTATGAAAAAGGTGTTTTATCCTCCTTCAAGTTGCAGCTAGAGAATTGGGAAGTTGGTTCTTTCAATGAATGTATTCTTTGATATATAAGAAAATCATTCCATGGTTTTCTCCCATTTTGGTTTCCACTTAAATTTTGGTCTATTGTGTTTTTGTGGATGCCTATTATGATATGTTGATTTATACTTCTCATGACATATTGATGATATACTGCTAATGAAATTAATGATTACATATTGTGGTTAAAATTGATAATAAAGTGATCATATTGATTCACCCCCCTCTCAATATTCCAACAATTGGAATCAGAGTCGATCCTTCAAGAAACAATTTAACCACTAGAAGGAGATCATGGAATAATATAAGATTGGAGCACCAAGGTTTGATGGTCAGAATTATTCCTTATGGAATAAAAGGATGAAAACCTTTTTACAGGAGCATGTATTTGATGTTTGGAAGACAATAGTAGATGGATATATAATGCCAACCACTCCCCCATCTAACAAACATGGAAATAAACTCGATGAAAAAAATTCAATGGCTGAAGGCACCATTTTGAGTAGTCTGGGTGATTAATTATTCATCAAGGTTAGGAATTTCAAAAATGAAAAGGATCCTTGGGATAAACTTCAAAATATTCACGAAGGATATGCCAAATTCAAAGGAGCTAATCTTCAAATCCTTAGAGCCAAGTTTGAGCAATTGAAGATGAAGGACGATGAAGATATTACAGCCTACTTTCTATGAGTTGATGAAACAATGAACACTATTAAAGGATTGGGAGAAGAATTTGATGAATCAAGGTTCGTTCAAAATGTTCTAAGATATCTCCTTGTGAGATTTGGTCTTAAGATATCATCCCCAGAAGAAAGAAAAAATCTTGACAAATTGAGCATGGATGAGCTACATGGAATATTCATAGCTTATGAAATGAGGATAGAACAAGAGAACCCAGTCACGAAAGAAGAAAAGTTCAAGGAATCCAATAAGAAAAAGAACAAGAACAAGCAAAAGTCAAAACCAGATTGTAGCTACAACGATGATTCAAAGGAATATGAAGAAGTGGCAAACTTCATAAAGAAGTTGAAAAGAGAAGCCAACAAGTACACATGTATGATTCCATTGAAATGTTTTAATTGTGATGGTATTAGTCATTTTTATTCTGAATTTGCTTATGCTAAGAATAAAGGTAGTGATGAAGAAGAAGATCCTAAGAAGAAAAAGAAAAATCAAAAGGGATATAAGAGAAGAAACAAAAATAAATTATTTAAGAAAAGTTTCTACTCAAAGAAAGACAAATCCTCATCAAACAAAGATGATGAGAGTGGAAGATTAAGAAAGAGTACTCTTCATGGAAGTAGATGATGATGAATAATATTCAGAGGAAGAAGGTGAAGTCGATTGTAGAGTAGAATTAATTAGTTCTTTAGAAGAAATAAGGAAAGAAAGAAAGAAAAAAACAAGTCACTCAAAGAAGAATTAAAGATGAAAAAAGGATCTCAGAATTCCAACTTAGAAGAATTCAAGTAGATAATCGTGAAGTTAAAAATCCAGGAAGAAGAAGAAAAAAGGATTAAAGAAACAGTAGGAAGTCAGTTAGAAGAAAAGATCTTCTGAAGAAATATATGCAGCAGAATAACACCAAAATATTGAATGAGATCATCAAAAATAAAATGCCATACTATGACAGGTCTAGGCTAGGATACAACCATATGCAGACTAAGAAAGGATCGATCTACAATACGATAGAATAGAAAGAAGAACAAAGTGAATATGCATAAATAGTTAGAGGTACTATACAAAAGAGGAATACATGAAGACTCGAGAAGAAATTCATAGAGGAACTAGACCACCTAGAAGATTCAAAATACAAAATCATCAATCAACAACATCTCAAGAAGAAGAAGAATCCAGAAGAGAAACACCATTTAGAAGATCCCCTACATCCAGGTATCAAACTATTTTTCTTGGCTTATGTGATTCTTGTAACAATTTTGGACAAAAAGATGCAAATTGTAGTCTATACCAAGAATAAAAGAAACTATGAAGGCTATTCAAACAAAATTTATCCAAGAAAGTCACATGAAGCACACACAATAAGTCACAACAGTTTTGGTTCACTATGTAATGAAGTAGAGCTATACAAGTGCAAAATTTTTGGACACATGGCCAAATATTATAGACTGATTGTTCCTTCAAGGGAACCAAAGAAGAATATCAATAGTCATAAACAGTAACCACAATGGATGTGGGGAAGGAAGCAGGATCAATTCAACATTGAAGAATGCTTGCTTGATCTACAAGAGCAACACAAGAAAAGTGGGTGATATGTTGACATCGGTTGTTCAAAGCATAAGACAGGTGACAAGAACATGTTTCTGACCTTGAATAAGGAACAGGATGTATCAATTTCGTTTGGAAATTATAAATCAACCAAAATAATAGGTAGAGGCACAGTCAATCTTGGAAGCAAAGATGCCAAGATAGAAAATGTTTTATTGGTTGAAGATATGAAGCACAATCTACTAAGTGTAATTCAAATGTGTGATCAAAGAAACAAAATTTTGTTTGATTGAAAAAAATGTGAGATAACGAGAGAAGGATTAGAAAAGTTAGTGGCTACAATTATAAGAACCCCAAACAACATATATGTTCTAAAAGAAATTGGAAAGGAAAGATGTTGCTTGGGAAAGGAAAATGAAGGTTGGCACTTGCACAGAAGAATGGGTCACATGAACTTTGATAACCTTGTCAAAATCAACATAACGGAAGCAATGGAAGAAATTCCTGATATTTCAAAGCCAACAAATACTCTATGTGAACATTGTCTACAAGGAAAACGAACCAAGACCAAGTTCAAATCAAAATAGTTCTCCACGAAAAAACCATTGGATATTGTACACAATGACCTATGTGGACCAAAAATAACTAAGGGATTAAATGGAAAATGATAATTTATGCTACTGGTTGATGATTATACAAGAATGATTGTAGTTTGATTTCTTAGGAAGAAGTATGAGGCTTTAGAACACTTCAAGATATAAAAAGAGCTGGATGAAATTGAGATGTATTTGAAAATCAAGTGTTTGAGATCAGACAATGGAGAAGAGTTTACATCAAAGGAATTCATGGATTCTGTGGTTAACATGAAATGAAAAGACAGTTCTCAGTAGTGTTATAGCAATATTTGCCTCACCCTATGCAAACTTGCACAGAAGGCCTTTTTCCATTTCCCTATGCAGACCTGAAGTCCCTTTTTGCAAATCCCATAGATAAAAATATTATTTTTCCACATATAAACACCCTACCTATAGTAAAGCATGCATATATGTAGGTTGCACCACTACATCCCACGTACATTAGGATTTTTTCCCAAAATTAAAAAATGGTGTCGGGTTTCCATGTCACATCATAAGATCCATGATCCTTGACCTTCCATATATTGGAAATGTTCTGACTCGACCCTTCATTTCCACTTGAAGGATACAAATGGGTCCAATCCGAGCTATGGAAAAGAGGAGAAGAATTCAAATTTGAGAGCAAAGTTACTCTGAAGAAATTATTCACTTCATATTGAGTCTACATCCCTTTGTCCTTTAATTCTGAACACATTGTTCAACCCCCAAGCTCTTCCCTACTTGATTGAGAAGCTCATTGTCTCTCTTATATGAGCTTGCCTTTGGTGGAGGATTGAAGTGGTGGAGGCCCAGCTGGAAGGATCTTAGTTTCTCGGTTCTGAACCATGCCGACACGGAATTTTGTAATTCATTCGCTTCTGTTGATTACATTTTAATAGAAATACTCTTTTCTCGTCCAATTAATATCTTTCAAATATTTGAATTGTTATTCCATGGGAATATTTGTTATGAATGTTGATGGATTATGTTATTAAATGTGATAAAATTATAAATTATCACCATATTCTTGCATTTCTTGGTTTTCGAGGACTAGTTGCAGGTGTGTTGCTTTGAGTCAAGTGCTCAACAATGGACTTCATCAAATGTGTGGACGAGGTAGGTGTTTTATCTTGTCTTGATAGCATATTTGTTTATATAGCATACTTAATATTAGATTTGATTTTTGTAGTCATTTCCATCTGTTGTGGTTTACCCCTAGCCATAGAGAGATTTTCCTCATAACATAATTGGTGATCATACTGGGGAAATAATCTTCTTTTTCAAGGTTTGAAGTGTTTTTCTCCCTAGTTTTCTCTCATTTATATTGATTTTCTTGTCATATGATTGCTTGAAAAGCTCTCTTCACTCTGAGTCTGGGTTTGTTATCCTTCTCCTTATCCTAGCTGTATTTTAACACATATACGCGGGGTTTTCCCTGACAGTCATGTACATACATGTGTTGTCCTTCTACAAGAAGCGTATATACGTGATTTTCTCCTGAACAGTCATGTACATGACCCTTTGTTGCTTGGTTTCTGGGTTTGATGGTTCTTGGGTAGGTTTTGATGATTTTCGAGTCTTCTTGGTTCTCTGTTATGACTCTTAAGTGTTTGTCGAATGATGGGAAACCTTTATTTGGTTGAATTTTTGGGAAGTGCCTTTCTCATCATCCTTTTCATTTGATTGTCCTTGCATCTTGGGTGGGGTGTTTTTATTCTTGATATTATACTTGGTTTGTCTATGTTTACACATGGTAGAGTTTTTATATCAAGTTGTTCAGTCCTTTCATTTTCATTCCTTTATATTGAAAATACAAAAATGATTAGGCATTTTACATTGTTGGCATTTGATCTTTGGAGTATTTATCATTAATCTTAGTACATGTAAAGAACAATTGCATTTTATTTAGAATTGCAAAAATGAATTGAGAATTGCATTTTGAAAAGCATATCATTTATGGGAAATTGAAGTTAGGACTTTGCATTATATTCATATTCATTTATTTTACTTGTTGAGTCATAACATCACTAGTTTCACGACCACACCTTTTTGAGTAAGAAAGGCCACTAAAAGTAATGCTATAATTTAAAATTGATTAGTAACGATTTTATTTTTCTAGGGTGCTCAAAATAACTTAGGATTTAGAGACTTGGAATACGATTTTGTGAGTAAACTTCTCCAAGGCTATAAAATCATCATATGTGTTTGACTAAGGGATTGGAAAAATCCATTGTATAATCGATAATATCAGGAGGCTCCGCTTAAACCAGATTTAAGCATGAGGTCACGTGAGGTTGGTTGAAGGGATATCCCCCTGATACCTTCTTAGCGTCATATATATTTCTGAGGATCTATTCATAGATGGGGATCTTGCTAGTACCCTTACCTCTGTGAGAGGCGGTGATTTCAATGTTTTGGGATTTGTTACCCTGCCCATATGGTGGAAATGACTTATGAATGTTCACATGTGCATAGGTTATATCGTGGTTTGTTAGTTGCTTGACTTAGGTACCACATAGGTTACTTGCAAGGGTTATTCTGTAGGTACCCTGTGTCAGATAAGGGTCAGACAACACACAATATTTATGGAGGATTGCCTCTCCGAGGGGATCTAACCGACTGGTTGTTCAGTGAATGAGGGCCCTTATAACTGATTCTGATACCTCCAATATTTATCAAAGGAGTCTTAGGCCCCTCTTGGAATAGAATACCTACTTTAGAGAGGGAGGCCCCTTTCAACCACTTTATCCTTTTTGTGTGCATATTATCCATTTGATTAATTTTGGTGTGCTCTTTGATTACTAGTTGGCCTTAGGATTTTTTTTTTATATCTCAAGTCTTCAGTCATTGTGGAGCTATACCAACTTCCCCATAGGTCTCTCCACTTATTATAGTTACCACTACATTTTGAGTCTTTTCCTTCTAAAATGCGTCAAGTTATCAAACATGGTACACACACCTCCACTTATTAGACTTGTGATCATACAAAGGTGAGTATTGAAGTGAGTCAATAAGATATTGGGATTCCTTTGAGTCTCATACCTACTATAGTTAATGATACCCCTTTGATGCCTTCAACCACAATGGTTGTAGTACAAAAGGTGCCTATCATCACCTTTGCACATCCTATATTAGTGAATAATCAACCTATAGCCACGAACCCTTTTGGATATCATTGTCACTCATCGGGATATAATGTTCAATCCATCCCTATGGCCTCTAGTCCTTTTTCTTATGGTATGTCGAATTTCACATCATATTTTTTAAAATCCATCCTAGCAGATGGTACGGATACTAGCGTTGGACTTGGGGGCACAACTCCTCCACATACTCCATTCTTGTTTGGTGGAAGTCATGTACTTTAAATGACTCCTACTATTGGAGGAATTCCTCTGCTTAATCCCAAGTCTAATCATGTTGATTCTAGATGGATTAACCAACCTAGAGAACAAGCTACTGCTCACGTTCCATCCTTTACATCCACCTCTTCTGTGTCGATTCTAATCAACACATTTGGCATGACGAATCCACCTTTTATCCTATAGATTCACACCCAAAGGAGGTCAATTTCACACCTTGAGAAAACCCCAACCCAGAGCCACTCTGGATGGGGGTAGCTTTTATAACCCTGATCAGAACATTCCTACTGGAATGGTTCCCAACCAACCTCTTATGAATTTGTATGGAGGTGGGTCTTATAACCCAAGACATGGCCATGGTGCTTACCGAAATCTTGGATGGGCTATGATTCCTCAACCACAATATTTCTAGGGAGCTTAGGGCTAGATGTCACAACCCCATGTCCCTTTTGAAGCAACACTCAATATGCCAGACTTGTCTAAATTAATGATCCTTCATGGCCCTCCATCCCTACTAATCTTCCTTCGGATATTCCAAAATTCAAGGGAAGAACTGGTGAGGATCCTGGTGATAACGTTACGACATTTCACCTTTAGTTCTCTTTGAATTCCCTTAATGAAAATTATATTCGGTTAAGATTATTTCAACGCACCATCACAGGGGTTTCCATGAAATGGTATATTGAGCTACCTAGGGGGTCATACAAAACTTTTAATCAGTTGATTTTGGTCTTCATCAATCACTTCCAATTGTTGGTTTGTTACGATGTTGGCATCAAACTTCTGTCGACCTTTTGTCAGGATAGAGCCACTCATATCTTGGATCACATCTAGGAGTGGCATAGATGGAATTGGTTGATCAAGGTCGACATACCCTCAAAATTATTTCTAAAGTGGTTCCTTAAATCTCTCCTACCTTATATTTTGAAGGATGTTTCTAAATCTGGGGTTACATCTGAGGAAGACGCGATTTTTAGAGCCCAAAAATTAGATCTTATGTATGCTCGGTCTGGGATGTTATACAAGATTCTTCCTGATGCACCGAGTTCAAACTATGACCCTATACAAAATCTCGAACCTCATGTCGATGGAATTGTGAGCTCTGTCAATGTGAAATCCACAGAATCAGTGACAATCCATTTGAAAGACTTGTCTCTAAACTAGTCTACAGGAGGGCCAACTTCATCTATGTTCCCTAATCCCACTCAATTGATGGATGTACACTCCGTGCAATCGTCAACTAGCCTGAATGGTAACCATCAACCAGGAGGGAATAAGAAGAAAGGACGTAATAATAATCGTAGGGGTGGGAAGAATAACAATAAACCCAAGGACAATGCTAATAATGAGAAGATGAATAATAATGCTGGTGAGGGAAATAAAAAGAGGTGGAAGGTGAAGTTTCCCTGTAAGCTTTGTATAGATGATCACCTTAGCCATTTATACCCCAAACTCGAGGAAGTTGCAAGGCTTTTATCTCTACCACCCGTCGTGATGACTAATAATTTTCCACATAACCAACATATGGCCTCGAGCTCCTCGAATGTCAGAAATGTGGCGAGTGGGAGTCAAAATTCACTGACATAAGAAAATGATTGTTTATGCATCAATATGGTTAAATATGACGTTAATGTAGCCACTTGATCTCATGATTATAGTTATCCACAGACTATACCCGGTCTAGAGTTTACCCCTCCTCTGGAGATGCCCTTACAGATTGGAAAAATAGAGCCACCGCCTCGCATTCTGAAAGGAGTACTTAAGCGCTCTACCCATAATCCTAATGCTAGATCTTCCAAAAATTACTCTATTTTTGAGGACTTGGGTCAAACCCCTTGTGTGATGTCAGCTCTGGCGGTACTCCAGACGTGTCCTTCATAGAGGAATTCCTTTCTATTTGCGTTAGGATCTCTATATCCTTGTGGCTTGAAAGTTATCAAGTTTGATGTCACAGATGTGAAGCCTCGCTTGCATTACCATGTGGCATTCCAAATCCATGTGGGTTAATCGAAGTATACCATAAAGTGTGCTATTGTTGATGAAGGTGCTGCAACCTGTGTGATGTCCCTGGTATGTTGGAAATCCCTTGGCTCTCCAACCCTTTCTCAGTCTCCAACCATGTTGACTTATTTTGACAGTCTTTTCTTGCACCCTCACGATATTCTTTATGCTTTTCCAGTCCAGTTAAGTGGGAAGACGGTAGAGGTGGATGTCGAGGTGGTTGATGCGCCCCTCGACTATAACTTGTTACTAGGATGCAATTGGACTTACACTATGAATGCAATCATATCGTATGTCTTCTGTACTCTTTGTTTTCCTACCGATGGGAATATCATGATGATCGATCAATAGTCCTTTGCATATGCTAGTCATAGTGCATATTTTGGATCATCGATCCCCATGACTGACAATTCTAAGATGAAAACTGAGAATATTAGTGTCAGAATTTATTCATCCCTTATGGGCACCTTCGACTTCATGGCACCGGTTCAACATATTTACGCCATTTCCAGTAGGCTCATTTCGTCCGAGTGGTTCGTTCATTTCCGCAATTCCTATTTTGATGCTCCTTGGACCCTACCTTCCTAGATAATGTCTTGGGAAGGTTAGTCACATTTTGGAATGGACATGCCACTATCGAAAATAGAGATTACGTATCAATATGTTCTTGACTCTTCCGCCGATATGGATCCTATTACCTCATAGACGGACGAGGAGGATCCTGTCCTGAAGCCTGTGTGGGACACTTCGTCATCTTGTTCACATGACTTCCTTGATGAGACATTTCCTTTGGATGAAGATATCATTGAGGCCATGAATGGTTTTGATAAACCTTGGGATGATATGCATCATCACTCTTATTTTCTCCCAGATCTTTCTAGAATCAAGCAAGATGATTTTAGATATACTTTGAGTGAGATAATCGGTCACTCCGTAGTTCCACTTGATACGCACAACATTTATGCTGAAGGAAACATGGAGAGTATCTCCTCTACCATCATGATCGATATCTCACATATCCCTAGAAAGATTGAAAATGTACACATCAATGTGGATTGTTCGCCAGAAGAAATTTTGATCTACACCGAACTCTTCAAGGAATCTTGAGATGTATTCACCTAGTTATATGAAGAGATGCCAGGAATCGACCCCTGAATTGTCGAACATGAGATTAAAACTTACCCAGATGCTAAGAATGTTTGACGATGTCTTAGAGCTGTCAATCCCCGGAATGCCCTTGCTATTAAGGCAGAGGTAGAAAAAATTCTTAAGGCTGGATTTATCTACCCGGTTCCCTTGACTGAATGGGTATCCAATCCCGTTCTCGTGAATAAAAAGAAAGGAAACATTCGTGTATCCATGGATTTTCATGAACTAAACAAGGCATGTCCTAAAGACAACCTCGCGACACCCTTCATCAATCAGATTCTCGACGAATGTGTGGGAAGAAAAGTTTTTTCTTTCATGGATGGATTTTTAGGGTATAACCAAATTCATATTAAACTTGAGGACCAACATAAGACAAAATTTATTTTCCCTTAGGGTACTTTCGTATACTAGAAGATGCCTTTTGGCCTTAAAAACACCGAAAAAACCTTCCAACAAGCTATGACCTTCACATTTTATGATCTGAATCATATAGTTGAAGCCTATGTTGACAATCTTGTTGCTCACTCCTGTAAGAGAGTGGATCACTCTAAGAACCTTCAACTTGTCTTTGAAATATGTCACCATTATCGCATCCAGTTGAACCTTCATAAATGCATCTTTTGCGTTAGGTCATGCCATCTTCTAGAATATTTAGTCTCTGAGACTGGGATCATGGTAGATCCATTAAAGGTTGAGGCAATACTTTGATTTCCTCCCCCGCGCACTATTCGACAACTTCAAGGTTTACAGAGGAAATCTAACAATTTACAATGGTTTATAGTGAACTATTCCAGTATTACTAAGGGTTTCATGTGTCTCTTGAAGAAGGACACTCATTTTATCTTAGATGAGTGAGCCCAAGAATCCTTTGATGCTTTGAATAAAGCCTTGGTATCGATGCGTCTGCTGAAGTCTCCATACTACAATAGAGATTACGTTCTTTATGTCACCGCATCTCAAGAGACGATTGGTATGGTGTTGGATTTTGAGGATGATGATCTCTGTGAGCATGTCATTTACTATCTCAGTGGAAACTTAGTCAGCCATGAACTCAAATATTCCCATGTTGAAAAGCTAGCTTTGGTTGTTGTTCACGTAGTCCAAAGATTACGAAATTATATATTGCTTCGAAAAACTACTGTGGTTTTCGATGTCAATCCATTTCAACACATCCTTACTAGGTGTATCATAGGAGGAAAGTACAATAAATGGATTGTCATCCTACAAGATTTCGATCTCGATTTCTCTTCTATGAAGTCCAAAAATCACTAGTTTTTGAAGAGTTAATATCTGTCTTCCCTTGATTAGATGAGGATTTTATTCATGTTGATTCATTTGTGGATGTATACATTTTCCTTATCTCATCATCAGACCCTTGGTATGGAGACATTATTCTTTATCTTCAAACTTTGAAGTTCCCTCAACATCTCTCGCATGATGATCGATGGTGTATATGATACCAAGCTAAGAAATACCTTATCATTGGCGACACTTTGTATTGTCGAGGAGTATACAATATCCTACGTCATTGTTTAACTCATGAAGAAGCCGAGTCTGTTCTAAATGACTACCACAATGGGGCTTGTGGTGGTCATATATCTGGGCTTGTGACAACCCAAAAAAATTTGCGAGTCGGTTAATTTTGTCCATCTATCTTTAAATATTTCATCGAAGTGGTTAAGAAGTTTCACCCCTGCCAGGTGTTCGCTTGGAAAATGTGCTCGCATCCAAACTCTCTCCATCTAGTCATTACTATTAGTCCCTTCACCAGGTGGGGGGTTGAATTTGTGGATTGCAAACCACCTTCAGCTAGGGGGCATCAGCACATTATCGTGGACATATAATACTTTACTAAGTTGGATGAGACCATGCCTAAAATTAAATCCGACAGGAAGAATGTTGTCTTCTTCGTATTCAATCAAATTATATCCAGGTTCAAAATCCTGAGTGAGACTGTCACTAATCATGGCAGTCACTTTCAGAATGAAATGATGGAATAACTAGCATCTAAACTGGGGTTTAATCATGTTCATTATCCCCCTTACTACCCCCAGGAAAATGGACAAGTAGAGGCCGTGAACAAGTCTCTCAAGACCATTTTGCAGAAAAATGTCATCCAAAGCAAATCTGACTAGCATATCATGCTATATCCCGCACTTTGGGCATACAAAACCTCAGTCAAGACTTCCACCATTTTTTCTCCTTTCCAGTTAGTGCATGGTGTGGAGTCAATATTTCCTATTGAATGTGAAATCCTTTCTCTTATATTGGAAGTTGCACTCCTACCTGACACTTCCAATCTTGAACAATGCCTCGTACAACTAGAGAGTCTAGATGAGAAGAATTGAGATGCCTCTATGAATATTGAAGAGAATAAAATACATGTCAAGGTCCAATGTGATAAGTCTTTCTGTCCTCGACTATACGCTAAGGGTGACTTGGTCCTTATATATGATCAAGACAAAGAACCACTGGGGGTAAGAAAGTTCAAACCCATATGACACGGTCCATATATCATGCGACGTGTCTTAGAAAAAGGAGCCTGGGAATTAGAAGATTATGAAGGGAACATGTTGGATGAGCCCATGAATGGGCTCTATTTGAAAATATATTACGCTTGAGCCCCAAGCTTGGCCATAACTCTTTTTATACTAATGTAATTTAGCTTATATATATTTTAACTTTATTTTTATCTTCATCTTGCTTATCGATTTTTCCATTAGTTGGAATATGTAAACGAAGTCTTCGGTCTACTTAGGATTCGTATATGGGGCCAGACGTCATAGACAAAACTTGGCTTCCTTCACTTGGGTTTTTTATTCACCCGAGGGTCTATTGGTGACTTAAGGTGGTGTATTCCTATGGCCATCCACGAATAATGTGGTTGAATATTGTGTCGTTATAGAACTTTTTCACGATGCTATTTCATGTGGCATTCACTCTTTAGAGGTTCACCTGGACTCCTAATTAGTATTATGTCAGTTGAATGGAATTTATTGTGTGTGTTACCCTAATTTACTATGATGGTTCCTACGAGTATGAATTTTGGAACAACAGTTGGATTTTATTACTTATCATCACATACCTAGGATTTCTAATTATGTATCTGATGCATATGCTAATTTTGTTTTATATTGACATTTGTCACATAACTAAAGCAAAGAAAACATTCTCATCAATGTAAACATTGTAACATAATTAAAGACGAAGAACCATGTTTTTATATATATTTTAAAAAATATGATGTTTATGGTACAAAATTGGGGCTAATACCCTCAATATACATATGCAGTCGATCATACAATAATCATGACAGCTATGCTTGTAGCACTAGATGAGTGTCATGATAGAAAACTATGACATTTGTGAGACACCGAAAGAATTGCACCCAAGCATAGGGCATGCCTACCACCTGCTGCTACATAGCCTCTGACAGATCCTCCACCTCAAACATGGGAATCCTTTGTGTCAAACGAGATAGGTTTCCCTACACATTTTCAAGGACTCTCTCTGCGTCCCCTCCAACTGCCTCATCTCCCCGGTGCCTCTGACGATGTCGTGGAAGTCCATCCAGCCATCGTGGACCTACGTCTATGTCACATACATGTCTACTTAGTACTTAACATCATCCAAAAATATTTTTGTTTTCGTATACAAAAATAGAAAAAAATTAAATATTTAAAAAAAATTGACATACCTATGTCTCTGTAGGTAGTCCCTGATGGTAATGGCATGTCAGGATCTCCTCTGAAATCAATCCTTGTGTAAGGGTATCCATCCAAAGCTATCACATGCCTTCTCCATCAAAAGAATAATTCATTGTTGTACGGTGTGGGCACCCTACCTCCCCCCCACCGCCTCATCACCTCAATACATTGTGCCATGGCTAGATTGCGAGGTCCATGCAAAATAATCTCAACTCTAGGTCCCAAGCCTAGACCCCACTCGAAGAAAAAGATACACATGATAGAAGCAAACCCAAAGTTCCTTTTACTACTCTATTTCCATTCTGTCAACTGGCTCTTCATTTTATCCAGTAGTGAGGTGCACCAATCGTACACCGTGGGTTTCAAGCACTCCACTGAGTAGAACATAGGTGACCTCAATGCCTGGTGCAAAGAGGTTGATCCTGTGATCTGTTTCAAAATGAGGACAACAATCTTGATGCTCATATTTTTTATCACTCAAATGGGGAGTTGGATATCGGCCTTATCGATACTTGCAATGCAATGATCATTTATGTATTCCTCAATTTTCATACCGCTCTGATCCAAGGGATCAAATTTTTCTCAAAAATAAAAGTGATCGGAATTGCTTCAAAACAGACACGTGTGTAGGCCTCTTCCTCATGAACCCAACACAACTTGAATGGGCTCAAACAAACATCGTATGATAAATATATCGTGTTCTGTTCATTTTTCCAAATAGGCAAAATTTTGCTGATTGTGCAGTTCGTACAGTGTTAACGTGGCAGATGACCATACAGGCCATATGAGAATACAATGACATGGAAAATGCATTGGCATGATGACTAGGTAGATGTTGGAAGACGTGGGTGAATCATATTGTGACACGTGTCATCTTGAGGGAAAATGTTATGGTGCCACATGACCAAGTCATGGGTTGTCATGTGACAACCCTCCAATCTAGTTGGCAAGTGGTAAAATTATATGATTCCATGGAATTTGAATCAATGACCTTTTGGCGAGGGTAAATCTTTGGCAGGGCTGGGCTACCAGCCCACCCACGGTGTTTCTTAATCCTTATGGTTTGAATTAATTATTTGAATTGTAATGAAGGTTAAATCGATGGACTAAAGGGTTGGGGGCTAGACCTAGCCACCGACACATACACATATGACCATATAATATGCCCAAACCCCTTACACTTGGCATGCATGCAAAACACTCTAGTTTATCCACTGGTCTATAGGTTTACCATGCGACCAATCCATAAACCCAATCATGGAGTTTCATAATCGTGGGCGAGAGTAAAGGGGTTAGAAGTTGATGTTTAGCCCTAGGTCACATGTTTCTATACCATATTACCTTACACCATGTGCAAAGAAGCTAGCCGACGGGTGCACCAAAATGGTAGGTCATTGTCCACATGGGGCCATACAACTAAGTTCTCCATCGAAGATTGGGGGAAACACACTAAGTTATAACGTCCTACATTTTCGCCTGATTCATGGGAACTGTTGCAGGTGCTGGGTTTTGGTGCAGAAAACACATAGAGGCTAGGTTATTCTGTCGGTGCATGCAATTTGGCGAGTAGGTACAACAAGCTTGAAGGGGAAAACTTCCAGGAGGTGTAACTTCTTCATTTTTCGGCCAAACTAGTTGCCGAAAAATCCCAGCTAGGGGTTTTGGGACATTCTGAAGTCATTGGAGCCATCTATTTTGTATTTTGAGCACTGTAAGAGCTATTTTTAAGAATAATGAAAATGATCCAAGGGAATCTGGACCAGGAGATGTAGCATAAAATAGGGGTGAACTCCTTTATCATTTGTTGTGTTATGTGTTGATTATTGATGATTTTTATCTGTCTGATATGTTTCTCATGTTTAAGTAAAACTCATAAAAATTCTATGTTAGTAACTTGATCCAATTACCCAAACACATACCATTTATACACTTTCAATTTAAAGAGATAAGTCTTCTTCATTTTAAATATCTATTGGAAGCAAATTCATTCCATTTTCAAATCAGTTGGTATCTGAGCATAGGTTTTAGAAGGCTTGATTGTTTGCAAGTGTGTTGTTTTTTTATTTTAACAAGGCTGAAACTCACAAGAGGAGAAGGACAACTTGTGGAGACAAGTTCTCAGCTCTTAAGAAGGAGAGTTTCACATTCACCTCTGGTTTCAAGGAGACATTTAGTAAGAATGGATCATATGGGGAGTCAAGAGCACTTTTCTTCAGAAGAGGAAACTTTCAGGAAAGCTTTCTTTGATATCGCTGAAATGGTGAAAGTGTTATTTGATGAAAGGAATGAAAGATTGCAGGGTGAAAGTTCTAATCCTCCAAAAGATGATGGAGACCATGAGGAAAACACTCCAAAAGGGAATGAAGGGAATGGTGGCACTCCACCTCCTTCACTCTCTTCTTCTTCTTCTTCTACTATTTCAGAACTAACTCCTATTTCTCCAAAGGAGAATGGTAAAACTATAGCACATACTGTTGGATTACTGAGAGGGGGGGTGAATTAGTAATAGAGAAATTTAATCTATTTTAACCATATAATCCAAGCACTATATCAATGAAGCATTATCATCCAATAACTACAGAGTAAATAAACAATGAACAAATGAACAATCATACACATACACAACACACCAGTGTTTTATGTGAAAACCCAAATCGGGAGAAAACCACGGAATTATTTTTCTTATATGTCTTGAAGAATTACATTCATTGGAAGCACCAACTTCCTTTGTTTTCTAGCTGCAACTGGAAGGAGGCTCCAACCCCCTAGTGTCTCAGGTTACAACCTGAGGGAAGCTCCAAATCCCCAATTCTTTGGCTACAAACAGAAGGAGGCTACAACCCCCTATGTTCTCTGTCTACAACTGGAATGTGCCTACAACCACCTATCCTTGCCCCGTCCTACCACCCTGAAGTAGAAGTAGAATGATGGAACCACTGTCACACTATCACTGTGAGATATACTGTTGTAAACCTGTACCAATAAATCTGAACCATGCATCAACCATGCATCAACCTGTACCTCAAACTTTAATCAACCTATACCATAAACAAGTGCATCAACCATGCATCAACATGTACCTCAACCTGTAATCAACCTATACCTTAGACAAGTGCATTAATCATAAACCAACTTGTAATCAACATGTACCATAAACAAGTGCATCAACCATGCATCAACCATGCATCAACCTGTACCTCAACTTGTAATCAACCTATACCATAAACAAGTGCATCAACCATGCACCAATCTGTAATCAACTTGTACCATAAACAAGTGCATCAACCATGCATCAACCTGTACCTCAACTTGTAATCAACCTGTACCATAAACAAGTGCATCAACCTATACCTCAACCTGTAATCAACCTGTACTATTAACAAGTGCATCCAACCATGTACCAAGTATGTACCAATCATGTTTCAAATACTCATCAACTATGACTCATCAATATGTACTAACATCATCAACTATACACATCATGTATGTGCGCCAACTCATCAACTACTTGTCTCAACCATGTACTAAAAATTCCTCATCAATTTCATCATCCAAATCTGATTTGTAGCTCTGTAATAGACCTGGTGTATATAATCACATTCCTACAAACCTTCCTTAACATTAAAATCAAGAGACTAACATTTTCATCAAACGTTTTTTTAGTCTCACATGCCTAGTTTTGGATTAGTCAACAACCCTAACTTGAAGTAATCATAACTTTGAACCTGTAATGTATAAAGATATGAAACTGATATACAAAGTTATTCAGTGTGTTTTATGCAATTCCTCCATGTATCACTACTTGGAACCTCTAAAAAAAGGAGTTATAGCAAAAATGACATACATTGCTGAATTCTGGCTTATTCTAGAGAGCGACCTTGTAGAGAGTTCCACACAAAAAATATTTGATGAATTGATCTGAAACTATTAAAAAGAATACTACGGACTATAACCTAACCAAAACATTTGGTCTCACTGAATTTGGATCTGTTATGAAGAAGTTATGATGTTTTTACCGGAAACACCTGATTCTGACTAGTTTCAGGACATGCCACAAACCCTATTTTCCACGGAGTGTAACTCCCAAAATACAACGACCCACAAGCTGAATTTTTTGCCACAAATAATCGGATATGTTTTCTCACTTTCATAGAAATTTCAGGATCTAAATCGTCATATAAAAAACGTTATAGCGAAAATGGTGAGATGACCTTTAAATAACATACCTTAGAAAGCACCATCAAAAGAATTTATCCTTCCTTGCATTTCAGCCTTCTTTTGTTCACTTACCTCAACATTTTGGCTTAGATATCATTTGGTTACCTCATACACCTATATATTTTCAATATTCTCAAGTGTGATTCAAATGAGAGAGCCTTGCCTCTTATTTATACTCTCCAAGTAGCTTCCTTAAAAACATCTTCTAGGTCACTTGGCCCACTTTCCTTATT